>CAEGAD010024263.1:0-107902 GCA_903067055.1 Poeciliopsis paucimaculata
AGCGTTCTGGAACAGCTGCAGCTGTTTGATTGATTTGTTGGACAGACCTGTGAAGACGCTGTTGCAGTAATCAATGCGACTAAAGATAAACGCATGGATGAGTTTCTCTAGATCTGGCTGAGACATTAATCCTCTAATCCTGGAGATGTTCTTCAGGTGGTAGAAGGCCGACTTTGTAACTGTCTTAATGTGGCTCTGAAGGTCCAGGTCAGAGTCCATCACGACTCCCAGGTTTCAGGCCGATCGCTAGGTTTTAGTTGTAAAGCTGTGCATTGAATCGAGATCTATAACTCTAGATCGTTCCTCTTTAGGTCCAAAGATAATAACTTCAGTTTTGTTAATGTGCAGCTGGAGAAAGTTTTGGCATATCCACACATTTATCTGTTCTGAGCATTTATTCAGTGATTGGATGGGTTCAGAGTCACCTGGTGACATCGTAATGTAGAGCTGTCTATCATCTGCATAGTTATGGTAGCTAATATTATTTCCTGTTATAACCTCAGCTAGTGGGAGCCTATGAATATTGAATAAGAGGGGTCCTAGGATTGAACCATGGGAATTTTTGTTTGTCCCAAAGTTAAAATGTTGTTATGTTTTTTTGTGACTAGATTTCTTCATCTTTAGTATCTAAAATATGTTGATGTCATAGTCCTGAGCTGGATTTTTCTTAATATTTGTAGAAAAAAATAAAATAAAATAAAACACTGGTTCCCTTTTATTTTGTTTCCAAAAACACAAAAAGATTTTTTTATTTCCGCCAAACATATAATTGAAGTCTGTTGCAAAGGAAAGGGTAACTCAGAGTGAGCAACAGTTCCACCATGCAGCCCATAGTAAACATTATTTCACAAAATAAAATATTAGCAAATAGAAAAATTTAGATATAGCCTATTTGTGTTTATTCACTTTTGCATGGCGTATCCTGTGCTTATCCTTACTATATCTTTACTTGCAGAATTAGCCTAGATGTAGAAGTTGAAAGTCAAGTTTAGTTTAGTTTTTTTGGCTATTATATTCAGCAATGTTGCCTGAATATAAATTTCTCTCAGGGTTTTTTTTTTTTTTTAATTTGTTAATTTGTTTGTGCTTCCAAAAAACAAAACAAACAGACAAAAGAGTAGACACTGTCTTGGAAAAATACTGGAAATAAAAATATGTACTAAACTATGTATTTTTTTTTCAGTCGAGCAACAACTGAGTAAAGAGTCATCCTGAGGTCATGTTGCAACCTTTGCTTTAGCAGTATATTTCCCTATCAGTGCATTTCATGACACTTCCTCAACCCTGAGCCAGGAGTCATGATATCACTCTTGTGATTTGCTACTGAACTTTAATTTTGCTGTGACATTAGCTGTTTTTTTTCTATTAGTGGTTCTAGATTATGACTAATCCATATTGTATCCAAGCAGATAGGCATTTTTCAAGTGATCGGTTTCTCAACAAACAAACTGAGTGTTATTTTTTTCCCCCAAAATGACGTTTTTATCTGAATGTACAGCAGATGAGGAGATCTTATTAGCATTTTAGCATTCTCTTTCCGCAAATCTGAGGTGATATCCTGACAATGACGATGTAAAAACACATTATCAGACATATATCTTTGAAATTAGAGTTAAATATGTACTTTTAAAGGATTTAAAATTGCACCATGCCGTCAATAAAAGCTGATTGTGTTGTCTAATTGCACCAGTAACAGGTATCTAACTTCTCAGTATTGATTGTGCATGCAGGGTAGACGTGATTCTGCTCTTCTGCCTGTGTGGCTGGCATGTGGGTTATTGTCATAATGAAAGCTTCTTGTAAAAAGATATCTCTGTTTACAGGGACACTAATGCACTGACTGTGTTATATAACCGATCATGATGACTGATAACAAACACTCTTTGGTTCTACCATATGTTTATGATGATTATTCATTGACAAAGTATATTCATTGCATCCACAACTTGTGGGTTCTGACAGCTGTTTGCAATTGCGGTATTTCAACTACCTGTGCATGTCTGGTGTTGAAGAAATGCTGCCAAGAGGGCTTATTAGAGCTTCATGAGATGGCCTGCTTCTTTTCTCTTTGCAATAACCCCTTCACAATTTCTTGTCTTATTTCTCCTCTCTCCACTGCATCTTACTCTTGTTTTCCTTCTCACATTTTTTCTCTTCTCACCAATCTGTTTTTTTTTTTTTCACATCAAAATCCTGTCTCTCACATCTGTTTTTTTTTTTTTTTGTTTGTTTGTTTGTTTGTTTGTTTTGTTTATCTGAACACATTCAGGTTTGACACCACAGTGGCTCCACTTGTTTTTGCGGACCAGTACCTACAGCTGTCTGCTAAGCTCCCGTCTCACAACATCTATGGCCTGGGTGAGCATGTACATCAAAGATATCGCCATGACACGAACTGGAGAACTTGGCCCATTTTCGCCAGAGATTCGTTCCCTAATGGGGTAAGAACTTGTACACGCAAGTCACACCACTGTTGATGTGATGTAGATGCAGCATGTAAATCAAGACTCTTCAACAGCAGTTAACTGTGATGTTCATATGCATTTGTGCACACATGCAACCTCCTACGTGTTTGCATTCTGCCCCCTCAAAGGGCTTTTAATTGAATATTTTATGATCTAATTGGACAACATAGTCACCCCTCTTCAGTTGCAGCGAGCCCCCCGCATCCCTCCTGCAATTCACAGCTCTTTCCCACAGCCCTTCATCCTTCATTCTTTTCTCCCTGCAGGGAACACACAACCTCTATGGACACTATCCCTTCTTCCTCTGTCTGGAAGATGAGAGTGGAAAGTCATTCGGGGTCTTTCTGCTCAACAGCAATGCCATGGGTAAAGATAAAAACTGACGCGTGCACACGCATCACACACGTTTCTATGTTTCACTCTCGTCAGGGAGGTTCACAGCAACCAAAGTCTACAGCGTGAAAAGGCAGCAGTATGTTTAAGAGCAAAGTCTATCCCTCAGTTGTAATGTGCACAATAAAACATAAGTATAAAGAGCTATGCATGATTTTAAAATTTCACTTTTTTTTCTTCTTTTTTTTATAGAAAGATTACACCTTTAATTTGAGCACATTTATAATTCCAGAAAAGTTCACGTTTTTAATACTGGTGCCACACCTACTAGCATAAAATAAAATAGAGGATCATTTATCCTACCAGTTCTTCAAAATGGGAAAAATAAGAGCACATTCTATTTAGCTGCAGGGAAGATGTGCATGAATCTTCAAAAGCCAGGCTGTTTGAAAAGAGTTTTTGCCCTAAGCTTGCCGACTTATACAGTGAGCAATAATTAAAAGATTTACAGCTTTTAAACTGTGAGAAACAAGAATGAAGGAGGCGACAGAGTTATCTTGAGGAAGAGATTAGAAAAAATAATCTACAATACTCACGGTTAAAAAAACTGTTGTGTGAGATTAAGCTATTGCAAAAAGAAAAACCCAATGGGAAGTTTTTCTTTTTATTTCTTTTCACATATTTACGAATGGTCCCAACAAATACTGAGAGTGCTATAGAAAATTACCAAGCAAACAGTAAAGAAAAAGACATTGGATACACCTATAGCATAAAACAGGAAAAACAAATTTCAGAAATGACTCCACACATGATAGTAATTTATACCTCACCCAAGTCACCCGAAAAGAGCTTCTGCTGACTCATTCAAGCAATGACGCACAGAAATCAAAGAGAATAACTCATGGCTGAAGTAGATTGAAAACACCAACAGAAAAGTCGTGTTTAACCGTCTTTTGTTTATCCTATAACACAATAAAAAGGTTCATTTTTTCACAATAAATAATACATTAAGACAGGAGTGAGATTAACAAAAACAATGACAAGGGCAATCTGGAGAGCAATTGACATGAATCATTTTTTTCTTTTTTCAGAGGTGACTTTGCAGC
This sequence comes from Poeciliopsis paucimaculata, assembly GCA_903067055.1. Classification (NCBI taxonomy): domain Eukaryota; kingdom Metazoa; phylum Chordata; class Actinopteri; order Cyprinodontiformes; family Poeciliidae; genus Poeciliopsis; species Poeciliopsis paucimaculata. The sequence continues at coordinate 3,905 of CAEGAD010024263.1, forward strand.
CTGCCCCAGCCGTGACCTACAGAACCATCGGAGGAATCCTTGACTTCTACATTTTGTTTGGCGACACACCAGAAGACGTGGTGCATGAGTTCCTTCAGGTAATATTTTTGTTTCATGAATACGTGGACACCTAATTTATTTTAAGTACTGTAAAAGCTTTACAGCTGAATGGTAATGTATAATCCTCCTCTCCAGCTCATTGGCATGCCTGTCATCCCTGCCTATTGGTCCCTGGGCTTCCAGCTTTCACGTTGGAACTACGGGAGCCTCGATGAAGTCAAGGCCACCGTGGAGAGGAATCGTGCCATTGATCTTCCATATGTAAGATCTAGTTTTCTTTCAACTGGTGATTGGTATTTTTCTTTTTCACTTTTTAAGTTTATTTCATTATCTCCTTACAAAATTTTCTTCTCGTCTATTTAAAACTGATAGAAGCTTACAGAGCTATAATTGCTACGTATTGCTCTTATATCTTGATATGGAAAGCATTATAAAGCATTTACTACCAAAGCTTTTATCTACAACAATGTGTTTTATACCTCATGTTTTGCATGTTGTCATATCTCAATGCTGTTTAAATTTCAATCTGTTTGCAGCACTTTTATGGTCCCATTGTGAGTCAATGATAAACCCTCTATCAAGTCAGCTTCGGTGTAACATTTTGACAATGATACCACTTAAGATAAAAACATGACAGCTGTTTTATTGCTAAAAGAATAACTTTTTATTTTAATTGACTACTGTATTAAAATCTGTACATATAAATTTTGACACACAAAATCAATATACAGAGAAAAACAGGTGTTTAAAACATTATAGGAACCAGGAAGAAGCAGTGGCGATGCCTGGTAAACAAAAGAGAGGCTTCTTTAACTATTACCACTGCTTTATAGCTTCCAGGAAGGGGAATGGAAGCAGCTGATAACTCACCTTGTAAACCTGTTTTTGAATTTGAACTCTTGTGTGCTTCCAGAGGCAAGAAACTCAAACCTCTACACTGTCTGTAAGAACGCGATATGAAGGTTGGAGCAAGAGTTCAATAGACAGCCTGAGTGATAGGGGTGGCCTTTAGCTTAGATTGGGTAATCCAGCTCTCTGTCAAATAATGGAGAGTCTGCTGGCCGGTACAGGTTCAGTCCAGGAAGCACAATTTTTTTAAGCATCAACGAATGTTAGCACTGATCAAAGATCTATCGACCAGGTTCCTTTTATTATCTCATTCATCTTCAGCAGAATGTTAAAAATACTGCAGTATTGCATTCGTACTAAGCCATGAGATAAATACCAGTTCTGGTTGACATTTTCTTGGAAATGAACCTCACTACTTATATTTGTGGAGCTTATGACAGTAAGACTACTGTCAGATGTTTTTTTCAGAGAGAAAACTTTTAACTGAGAAAAATGTTAACCCTAATTATTCAATCAAAATTTAATAAGTTTGTGAATACCACCTTAACATATTTAGCTGTATCACAACAAGGCAATAAATGCACAAATCAAAGACTAGACTTGAGTTATGTCTTATCAAAAAAAATAATAAAAACACACCTACAATCTCTATAATATTTTTTAGCAACCAGTTGGACATGTCAGACTGCTGAATTACACATGAATATACTTAATAACATCACAAAAAACACATTTTTTATTTATTTGTTTTTTTCTGGAGGTGAATACCGTCAAAAAGAAACATAGCAGACTCTCATTACTTAATGGCAAATGTCATATAAGATACATAAGACATAAAATTCTTAAAAAAGATTGAAGAATGATTATTTTTGTGTCTTAACATGTTATTTAAAATTTAAGAAAATGCATGTTTAGAAATGTATTAAAAATGACCAAATAACAGCAAACACTGGAAACAAGTAGCCACATTGAAAAATTACTCTTTTTACAGATGCAGAGAAAAAAATAGACATATTATAGACAATTTATTGGATCTACTTTATTCTTGACAGGACATTCAATACACAGACATAGACTACATGGAAGATAAGAAAGATTTCACCTATAACAAGGTGAACTTCTCAGGCCTTCCTGGGTTTGCTGACTACCTCCACGAGAAGGGGCAGAAGTACATCCTCATCCTGGTAAGAACTCTCATTTCTCACAAAGCAATGACAGACACAGTAATACATCCAACAATATGAACCTATCAAACTGCATTATGTACTGTTTTACTGTGACAATTAATCCACACACCCTTTTTATAAAGTAAATAAATCATTGTGGCTTTTAGTTGATATAACAAAATTGTGTTTACTGATGTAAATATAAAATATTGTAACATTCTTCTAAAAAGGTGTTTGCTTTCCCCAGGATCCTGCAATAGCCACCAGCAAAAGGGTGGGGAATGCTCCGTATGAGTCGTATGACCGTGGTACTGAAAAGAGTGCTTGGGTCTTTGAATCAGATGGAAAAACTCCACTTGTAGGAGAGGTAAGCCGTTTATTGGTACCGATTATCAAGTGCAGATGTTGAAAAAAGACCAAGAAATATCACTTCCATTTTCCAAAACTTTATAGAAATCTTGCAAAATGTTCTGCAGTTCACCACTTAAATTCTTGCTGTTCACATTAATCCTGTGAGATACACCCTGCTACATGTGCTTGTGCTATTCTTTTACGGTCTCCATCATGCCAGAAGAAATTTCTGTACAGACATTCAGACATACAAAAGGTTATTTTTGATTATTTTTCCCACATTGCACACATCTGAAAAGCACTCTGCTGCAGAGTATCGAGGTGGGGAGCACAAGTATGTTGCTCCCATGCTTTAATATTGTGGCCTTTGATTATACACATGATTAGACTTAGTCCCCAAACTAATTGCCTTTTCATGCTGTTTATGAACAGGGCACACATATGCATTGATTCTGCATTAGTGTTTAATCTTAAAATGTTCTGAGTCACTGCATGACAGATTGGGTGTTCAGATGTGTGCATATGTGAGATAGGGAGAAAAATGTCTGGAGTTCATCTGTGTACCCATTTTTAAATGGAAAGCTATATTAGGTCGTCTGCACATGCAGACTGCACATGTGAATATGACGAAGTTTAGTTCTTTTTATATGGCAGAATGTGCTTTCGTTCTAAGAATGAGCTGGCTTTTTCTAAAACAACATTTGCTGTTTCTACACCAGTTAAAAAGTGATACATCCAGAAGCGTCATGGATGTGCACCTTTTTTTGCAATTCATGTCCCATTTTTTCCCAAACCACACACACCTTGCCAGCTTCACACTGGCAGCACATCCAGCCTCAACTCATCTGTCGTTGTTATCACTCCAAAGTCTATGCAAAAACACACAATAACAACAAATTGATCAATTGGAACCAATGATTTTGATTCAGAAACTACACTTCATAACTTATGTATCGTCTCTACAAAGTTTATGAATTGATGCAACAGTAAAAATATTTAACCCAGACCTCTTGCTTTTGGAGTGACAAGTTGGAATTGAAAGTAGAATAAATGTCGGCATTCAGATTTAAGTTTGAAATACATTACATTTTTACTTTTCATTTGTTCCCTTATTTGCATGTTGAGCCAAGTCGGTGAGCACCCTTCTCTATTCACCAGGTGTTTAGAAACCTGTCCTTCTATTTTTATTTCCCCTGCTCTACAATTTGTTGCATTTTGGGGTCATTGTTACATTATTAAGGATCAACTGCATCCCCCCAAAACTTTATCGCAGATGAAAGGATGAAAACAGATTGTCGGAGTATGACCTTACCAAAAAAAAAGCCCTGATATGGCAGTGATATGTTTTCATCTTTACAAATCCTTTGGACTGAGATTTGGAATGGAAGAGCACTAAACATATACAACTGGTTAAATAATTTCTCCAGAAATTGCTTTTTTGTTTTTGTTACATATGTCTCAGTGTTTGTATTTTTCTCCAGCTGAAGAAGTTAAAAATATACTTGGAGTAAACAAAGCAACTGGTAGTGAACAGAAAGTGTAGGTTACATGAAAAAAAAGAAGATTAATCACAGTTAATGGATCAGAAGGGGTTGTTGATAATAGATCAGACTGTCTGTGTTACTGAGCAACTGACAAGACAATTGCACAAGAATCAATCTACAATGAGACATGAAAGACAAAGCAACAGTTTATCAGGCACCTGGAACAAGAGGACGGACAAGGTGGAAGCAGGAGAATTACTTTGGAGAGAGGGTTGTGAAAGGGAAATCGAACCATCCAAAAGAAAAAAAGGCAAAATCCAAAATGCTAAAAGAGGAACATTAAAAACTACAAAAGACAACAAGAGGTATGAGGTGACAAATGCCGGCTGATTTGTTTAAAGCATTTGCTCTGTAGAAGCCATCAGCAGGGATGTGTAGATGACAAAATCCTGGAGTTAGGGAACAAATGACTCATAAAAGAAAGATGGCATCCGCAATGGTCTATCAATAAGCTCTGACCTTGCCGTTCTTTCCACGTGCCAAAAGCATCGTCCATAAATCTGTGTGCGTGCACGTGAGTGTACATAAGCATAATTCATACGCTCGCTACAAACTGGGCTGTGAAGTTATTGCCAGCAGAAGTAAAGGAAAAAGATAGCCAGAATGGAGCAACCTTGAGATTTTATATCCACAGCAGGGTTTACACATAGAAACTGCTTACACACCCACACACGCTTAGAAAATTTCTCCCTCTCTCTGTGTGGATTAATCATTTTTCTCAATACACGTCATTAAGGGTGACTTCTAACACACAGTCACGTCGCAAGATTTCTATTGCATTATCGATTTCTTCTCTTCTCTGTTCTCTTCCTCAACTCAGTTGACTCTTTATCCCCTTTCTCCTTTTTCACCTTTCCCTCATCAATCCCACCTCTTCTCTTAGTTCATCTATACTTTCCTCTCTTTATTATTCTCACATCTCAGAGGTGTTTCTCCAACACCCTCAAAGGCAGTTTTTTTTTTCTTTCTTTTTTGCATAACTTCAATGAATCTCACGTCTACATATTTTCAGGAGCATGTGGTTACAGACACTCAAATGTACTTGAATAATAGAATAAATATGTATGGTTACAATTGGAGAAAAAAAAAAAGAAAGGAGCTTGCAAAGTGAATACCAAACAAATTTTTTCCACAGCGATGTCTGCAACAACACTAAAGTGTAATGGCAGAAACAAATGGTTTTCATGTGTGTATATTTGTAGGTTTGGCCAGGGGAGACGGTATTCCCGGACTACACCAGCCCAAAATGCATTGAGTGGTGGATAGATGAGTATGTGCGGTTCTCCAAGGAGATCAAACATGATGCCCTCTGGATTGTAAGTGGATTTTCAGACACATAAAATAATCCTGGTAATTAGCTGAAATTCCAAACATCCTGACATTGTTCAGCAGCCAATTACAAATATTCAGCAAGGGACATCTTGTTTGAAGCTCTAAAACATTTTGTGGCAATTGCTTTCCTGTGCGTTGAGTATCACTACATAGAACAAAGGGGAAGATGAAACCATCTGCACCATCAATGATTTCTTAGTTGAAATTGTGGTCGCAACTTTCATTACTCAGACATTTTTTATTTCAAAACACACATTCAGTTTCAAATTTCCCTGAAATCCTGTGGTATAGCCAAGTCTCTTAGCCACTAATGTAAAGAATCATGGATTCACAAAATAACTGAAAATAACAAAGGGTAGGTCTTTATTAAAGTCATCACTTTGACGTAACAGCTTTTGTTTTCATTCAGGATATGAATGAAGTGGCTAACTTCAAGAAAGGATCAAATAAAGGCTGTGCTGTAAACAACCTCAACTACCCTCCCTACACACCAAGTAAGAATTTAAATTTTAATAGTCAAAAATAAAATCTCTTCTAATTCAAGTATTTGTGATATTTAGATATTTATTAATGAATATCTTTCACATACATTTATTTCTTCAATTGATGTATTGGCTTCAAATTATATTTAAATATAACATAGCAACTTTTAGTGTCATGGATTGTACCACTTTTGGCCTTGCATGTGTGTCTACTTTTGGTATGCAAATAAAAAACAGTGGGTCCTAAATAAAGCATGACCGTAATGACATGAATGGCTCTTTCTTAGTTTCTCCATGCCTTCTTATTGTTTAGAATGTATTTAGCATTGTGACAAGGTCTTCCTCTTACTTTGTTTATCCTTTCCTTTCCCACAGGGATTCTGGATGAGGTGATGTACAGTAAGACCCTCTGCATGGATGCCAAGCAGGGGTGGGGGAACCACTATGATGTCCACAGTTTGTATGGCTACTCTATGGTGCTGGCCACCGAACAGTAAGTGCAAGTGCATCTATAAATCAGTGACAAGTATGTTGAATGATATATATATATATATATATATATATATATATATATGTGTGTGTGTATATATATATATATATTTTTTTTTTTTTTTTTTTTTTTTTTTAAAATAAAGAAAAAAAAAAACCCCACAATAATAAAAAGGCAAAAAAAAAACACACGGTATTGTGCCTCGACTGAAAAAGAAACTCAAAGAACTGGTATTTTAAAGTTTTGTCAGTTCATTGCACTGAGGTGACTTATGCCCTGCTCCAAATCGTAGGAAATGATTCCTATAGAAAATTGTAAGTCAGATACCATGTGCAGAATTATGTTTTAATGAGCCCAGCTCCCAGGGTGCCTTAAATTTCTCATCTGGGTTTTGGCACTAGAAGTGTGTAATGACCCATTATATTTGCAAACCTACAAAGAGACATCATGGTGAGTATAGGGCATAATCACTGGAGCATGGAAATTCATATGGATCATGGATATCTGCCAAAAAACAGCACAATGCAGGCTTCATAACAAATAATTACCCTTCTATGCTCAAAAACATCCTCTTAACATACACATAATTCTATATGTATCATGTAGGCTGTGTTAAGCATTAGTCATAATAATCTGGTGTCTCTGTGATAACCCTGACTTGCAGATACCAAATCACATGTCAAATTTGTCTACAATTAAAAACAAACCAAAGAAACCAGGAGTCGAGTCTTTTACAAACCATCTAAGATTAGTCAGAGTGCTGTTTTTTATTGCTGTTTTATAAAATAGGCTGTAAAACTTAGAGTTTTATATATGTAGATATGCATTTTCTTTTTTCTGAAACTAAAATACATCAAAAAGTTCTAGTAGAAATCCATATCCTATCTTAAAGGCCCCTTAAAGAAAGTATTTAACTTAAGAATCTCATCATCAATGTTCCCAACATGTTTTACTTTGAGTTTTTTCAGTTATCTGAGTTTAACCAAAATGAGTTCGATTAGGTATTTATAAGTAGCCTTGAAAAGCTTTTTCTCAGCTTAACTTTACACAGTCTCATTGAAGTTTGAATTTTAAATATTAATGCTATGTTCAGACTTTTATTTATTTATTTATTTATTTATTTATTTACTAAAACTTAACACTGCCTAAGGTGAATGTCAAATTGATTTGCATTCATTTATAAAAGAATGAAATAGAAAACTTCAACAATACAGCAATAATACTGCAGGATGTTTAATTTCTATAAATTTTAATAAGATATTGTCATACGGACACACTTCACACCAGTCGTTGGAACGAATGCTCAAATTCTTCAAAGACTTGTCACGGACGTCGCCACGTTGTTTACGCTGCAATGCATTCTGGGTAAATGACATATGATTGCTACGATCACGCTCGCTTCGTCTAGCCAAAAGAGGTTTGAATAACGTCTTTAAGCATTTTCCATTTCAACCGGAGAGAGTTGAAACCGACGGGAAAGTAGAACTCACAAGGAATGAAGATGAGGAGGACCAAACGGAGGAAGGGTACGGAGTTGGCAAAAGAAACTGGTGTTTGTGCTGTAGCTGCGCTCCACCTTCGGCTTCATTGAATGACACGACTGATGGTGCGACAAGTAGTTCTATAGTCTGGTAACAGTTGTTTAGGGTCCGGTCTTCTGTCCGAAGTGTAGGCGTTTTCTGGACAAAAACTGTCGACATGTATTTAGGTTTAGCTTGTAAAGGTAAGACCACTTGTTAAAGCCCTCATCAGTTTTGCTCGTACACATGACTCAAAGTTTGCTGGCGAGAAATGTTGAGGGCACAAATGTAGGTCCTAATTTCATTTGGGAAATTATCCAGACTAACCTCACTGTTATTTTTAAATAACAGCTGACAGTGATGCAGTGTGTGGCATTTCTAAAATTACAACAGTCAAACGCAATATTATAAAAAACAACTCAGGTAAAGTTAGCCTTCCTGTGTTTACTTTGTAACTTGCAGTACTGAACAGACCACCGCGTCATCAACCCAGCATGCATTGGACAGGTGAATAAATGGTGACCTCCATAGGTGAAAAATATTAAATAAAAGTGCAAAAGCTTATTATTTACATATATATATATATATTATTATGTACATATAACTATGACAAATCTGCAAGATGTGTTATTACCTCTCACTTTTCACAATAAAAGGCAGCAGAACTGTGCTCAGTGCACACCCACACTCACACAAACCAAACACAAACCCACCTGAGACTCAGAAATATAATCCCACTGAAGACAATTTGCTGAATCACTACTTTTGTATTTACGTTGACTCATAATTCATTTGTCTATTTTTTATTCTCTTCCTGTTTTTCTCCCTCCTTCTAATTAAAATGTAATATTGGCAGGAGACACATTTTGTAAACATCAGCAAGACTTTGTATTGTCATGGAGATCAATGCAGCTTCGATTTCTCCCAAGCTTAGCAATAACATAGAGCCAGGAAAGGCAAAAAAAAGTACTACAAAACTGTGTGTCTGTGTACTTTATTCTGCAAACACTGATGTTTGTGTGCACGTGCTTTAAAACTTTTTTACCTTTTGTAATCTTGTTTTTAGCTTCAACATCCTTTGCTTCGTAATTACCTCCTGCCATCTCACACGAGTATCTCCTGTCTTCTCTCAGAGCTCTGAAGCAAGTGTTCGGGTCAAACCGTACCCTGATGCTGACACGCTCCTCCTTCCCAGGTGTGGGAAAATATTCAGGACATTGGCTGGGTGACAATGGTGCTAACTGGAATGACATAAAATGGGCTATTCCTGGCATGTTGGAGTTTGGGCTTTTTGGAATTCCCTACGTGAGTAGCACATAGTCCATTTGTACATGCACACAGACAGACATGTGAACTAAGAAATGCAGGAAAGAAAACTATTTTCCTTTAATGAGGTCAATATAATGCTGTCATGGCAACCAATAAGTTGCCATGACAGCATCATATCCAAGAACCAAAGATGGTTTGATATGTTGACTTTGTGCGATTTATGGAATTTGCACACCATAAAAAGGCTTAGGCCAAAAGTTACTCTGTGTCACGAGTTCCTCATCTTTGCCTATGAGTAATTCAAAAAAATAATGTGTAACACTCAATTACACCCGTAGCAGGCAAAAGTCAAAGATAGCTCCACCACTATCTAGCTATTGGAGGACTTTAAAAAAAAAAAAAAAGTAGCCAGATCGGATTTATGGTGAAGGTTTTTATTGTTTATAGACAATTTGCATCTGAGGAAGGCAAATTAAGCAAACCGTTTCTTTGTTTAGTCTTTGCTATCTTTGCCTTCCTCTTTCTCTTCCAGCTGTGTACGATAATTATCTATTAACTAGCTTCTGAACCTCAGAGCACATGTCTCCCACACAGCTCCTCCAGACTAGCAGCAGCAGCAATTAGCAAATATCTTGTGGAATTACAAGTCAATTGAGCTTATCATGCAAACTACAATGCTCCTAAGAACGATTGTACATGACCCAATGGACGGCATGTAGAAGAATTCTTGAAGTCAGAAAGGGAATTATGTTCTTAAAGAGACAAAGACCCATGTCAATGCATCAAATGCAAAGTAAAATTTCTGTTAGCGTGTTTTTAGTATAAGCAGCATATTCATAACAACTGAAGATAAAATATTTGTGTGGTTTAAGATAGCAACATGTGCCTGGAAAATATACAATATTGACCTCTTTAAAGATGTAGCTATTCTGGGCTTAATGAATCACACTACATTTTCTGACAACAAGGTAGGCAAGAGTATACAGCACAGTATCCACTGAATTTTCTGTAAGACTACCATCAACTACTCTATAAAACCAACATTTTACTGACAAACATACTAAAACTAGAACTGCACTGCCACTAACAACCCAAGTGTTTGTTTCTCCATCGCACATAGTGCAAACAGCAGTGAGAAGACAACAGGAAGCAAACTGCACACACACCACACACACACTCTTCCAGCTGTGCACATCAGGTGGTCTTACAGATGCCAACTACTCCTGGTAGGACTCTGTCAAGCAGATTTCAGGAGCCTCAGCAAACACATAAACACAGATGTATGCTTCACAAACGAAGAAGACAGCAAGATGGAAATAGGATTTGGAGCGTTTCCTTTTTATTCTGTCAATCATTAAAAATTTGCAAGTGCTTCAAAATAGAAAACTGAGTTTTCGTGAACTTACTAAAGAGCAGGAGTTTGCATTGCACAATTCACATGCTCACATCTAGTCTCTGCAATTAAATCTTGACTGAATTAAATCTTTTTAAAAGAGAATCTTGTGGCCAGGCATTTCACTAGGGCCAGGTTTTTTTACACTCCAGGTGATCTGTTATCATCAGACAGAGGTGTTTTATCATAACAGGTGCTTAGACTGATATTTGTAACCTTTAGATATTTCATTTTAATAAATCAAAGTAGAAATCCACAGCATGGAGCCACAAAGTTTATTATGCTAGGTTTGTTAAATAGTCTTCTTTCTGTTTCTAGTACAACTATAACATGGTGGCCCACAGACACACACCGCAGCTTCTGTCGAAATGTCAAACCTGATATTCCTCCTATGTGTTCCAGATCGGAGCTGACATCTGTGGATTCTTTGACGATTCAAGTGAAGAGTTGTGCCGTCGCTGGATGCAAGTTGGAGCTTTCTATCCTTTCAGTCGGAACCACAACGCTGAGGGCTACAAGGTACAGTAAAGGCATTTTGTCCTGAAGTTCTTTTATTTGAGTGTCACTTTTAGATTTATGTACTGCACTACCCCTGTTTGGTCTAAAGTGCTGCAGGGTATACCCTTTATTCCATCACATTATATAGGTGCTATAAAGTCCAAGCGGTTAAAACATAAACTACATTTTTTATCCACAGAGATTGGTGTACACCAATACTAGTACAATTGCTTTATGAAATGGGAGCAGTGGGACCTCTGAATTTTGGCTTTAAAGCTTCAAATGTCAGCTGTTAAACATCACAGCCTCTCTAGGGACCAGAGTAAAAAAAAATAGATTCACACACCACGCACTAATATTTGCAAATTTTACGCTTAAGCAAAATGTAGCAGCTCTGCTGAAGTATGTCAGATTAGCGTAATATGATGTACCATATGGTGGACGCAACGCGAGCATGTTGTAAAATATCAAGATAGTTTCAGCTAAGAAGCCCCCCACTGACAACAGATGGACTAGGAAGAATTATTTTTCTACCTGTACATCCTCACCTCCAGCTGTGAGCCTAGCTGGATGTGCTGGTCAGAAATGTAAACCAACTGTTTTACACTAATGATGGAAACCAGCTACCATCTGACAACATTTATTTTAATGCATCTGTTAATTAATACAAAACAAAATAAAAAAAATACTTTTCTACTTCTGTTAATAGGCCTATTAACAGACTGAATGTGCCAGGTCATTAAGACATGCTCTTTAAACATTGTATCAAGGTTTTTACACAAAACATACATTCGAGGGAAGGTGCAATCCCAGAATTTTGGGGTTAAATTCATTGGACACTTATTTACTTTGAAAGCCTACAGAGCAGTTGCTCCTTAAAACGCTGCTAAATATAGCCTAATTACACAAGTCAAGTGTGGGCTAAATGACGAACCATTTGGGAGCCAAAGGAGCCAACGTTTATTGCTAATCTGATCCAAATGATCTGGCTCACTGATGGGGCTAAGAATTCCCATTACTAATTTGTAGAAATGTGGTACGTTGGTGTTAAATTTAAGATGCTCATTTGATTTGGGTTTATAAAAATAAATAAATGAAAACCACCCAATGAAATGAAATAGACTAGAACAAAACATTGTAAATGAAAGGGTCAGACAGTAGTTCATTCCAGTTGGATGTAACTTAGTTAAACCCTTCGATCTGTTGCTTGTTAACAGCAGAGAACACCCTCAAGATCATGACTTCTTTCCTATTCTCCATATTTTCAAATTATATGTTTTATGGTTTGGGATTTTTTCCCCCCCACAACTGAATACATATACTCTAATTTAAGGCTTAATTTTGTTGCATAATTTTCAGCAGGAGATTACCATATTGGAATGAAAATGACTACATTTGTACACTTTTAAAGATCTTGACTTTATTGGCAACAAGGGTTGCCAATAAAGGTAATTGGAGTATCTTCATATGGCAAAATAAATCTAAACAGCTTTGCCTGGGGCATGTCTGATTAGAATTAGACTTTTGCGAACAGCCATTTGAGCTGCATTATGGATTTTTGAAAAGAGAAATATTAGACTCTCAAAAACACGTAAATTTATCCAAGCAAGATGGATTTGTTGAGTATATGCTTAGACTATAACGGAGCTATTTTTGTTGTTGACACATACAGCTTGTAAGAAAAGCCAGTCTCAAATAACAAATGTTGTGAAAACTGATGCTTTGACAACACTCTTTCAGGGGCTTTTCCATGCTAATCACTGATGCAAAAAATAGTCTTAAACTGTGACTGTGTGCGTGTGTGAGGGGGAGAAGTGGGGGACGGTGGTGTTAAGATGTCATCTATAAGTATATTATAAGGATTGGTAGTTGCTAGAGGACAGCAGCATGATGATGATGAATCTGATGCACTATACCCACCAAACAAGATGGCTAATGTGTGACCTTTACTTTGCCCTAATCATGCCCCTCATCAAATGGCCATGCGGCCAAGACCAAGCACACTGACCCACTCGCACAAGCTGCTCATCAGCCTCTTGGAGGTGCCGGGGGCAGAAATGATTGGCTAGATGTTAGAAGTATGGCCTGTTAGCAGCTAATCATCCTCTCACTCGCACTGTCATGAAATTAAATCATACTGTACTTCTTCACTTATTTTCTTTGCTGAGTCCATAAAGGCTATTTCACTTTATTTATTTATTTATTTTTTTATTATTTTACATGAGTTTAAGGTCTAATTTTATATAAGAAAAAGTGGTTTTATTCCTCACATGTTTCACTCAATTTCCCTACTAAGTTACTCCCATGCCTTATTCAGACAAGTTTCTTTTGCACCCCCTATCTATTTCTGGTTTATTCCCCAGAAGGTTAAAGACAAATCTTTGTTTTCTTTTTGTTATCCACTCCCATTCATCAACCCCAATGCTTTAATCTGGTTTTCTGCCTCCAGCCCCAGGATCCCGCTTTTTACGGTGCCGACTCAGAGCTGGTGAAGAGCTCCAGACATTACCTGAAGATACGTTACACTCTCCTGCCTTACCTCTACACTCTCTTCTACAAAGCCCACACCGCAGGGGAGACTGTTGTACGTCCACTTGTGCACGAGTAAGTCATCCATTATGTTGTGTTAAGTTCTTTTGGTGCCAATTCAAACTGTTAGTTTTGTGATTTTTGCTATACTTTTGTATTTATTCAGATGTATATATTGTAGAGTAAACTAACTTGTTGATTTTTAATCAAAGTAACCTTATTGTCTATACTTATTGAATTGGCTCCCTCATAAAATATATGTAAAACCTGCATATCTTGAGGCAAATATGAGTAAGTTGCATAAAATGGAAATTTTCTCTATTTAAAGTTATTTCAGCACTTAAGAGCAAATGGTAATGATACTGTACAGTTTGAGTATATTAAGGGTATTAACCTTTAGGGAGCTTATTTTATTAGAAGATTGGAAACTAAATGTTACAAAGATAATAAACATATATTTTGTTGCACTGTTAAACTTTCTTTAGAGTCTCTTGTTTGTTAAAATGACAATAAAAAAGTGTTTTGCACAGATTAAAGAACATAAAGATGGTAAAACTAAGTGGAACAAAATTAAACAAATATTGTATACTGTGATTCACTTCAGCCTGAGAAACTTGGATTAAGAGAAGCAGAAATGAGGAACCTAGTGAAAGAGCTAATCCCTCAAGTTAAAATTATTTATTAAAATGGACTCAGACGACAACACTGACAATAAGAACAGATAAACATTTGAGAAGACTAAGAGAATGTAGGAAAGAAGGTGATGAGAAATCAAATGTTTGTGAAAACTGACTTGCTTATTTAGGTTTGTAAAGACCCAAAGCTCTCCTTAAATGTCAGTTTTTTCAAGGGGGTTTTCTAATAAATGTTGACTTTTAAAATTTGGATTAAGACATTCTAAGTTACTATATATTGCCACATTTTCTTTTGTAAGGTTCTACAATGACCAAGCCACCTGGGATGTGGATCGCCAGTTTCTTTGGGGAAAACACCTACTCATCACACCTGTGCTTGATCCGGTTAGTTAAGAAACAAATAGGTATACTTGAATTTCATAAGCAAAATGAAAAGAATAATTTTATAACGAACAAATAATGCACGGGAAGGCTTGTATAACACAGAAGCAGCTCTATTATATCCTGGGCATTTAATAAAAAAGCTGCTAAACAAATAAAGGTCTGTAGCAGATTAGATGATCAGCTACTTATACGTGCAAACCATGACCTCCCCTGAGAAAATACGACATGGAATTTTCTTTGTTGCCCTCTCCTCTTCTCATCCCTCATTCAGCTCTCTTTCAAATCCTCCCTTCTTTCTCTCAGCTCTAATGAGAACGTTGACCTCATTACTAGAAGATTAGAAGTGCAGATAGAAGCGTGTATACTTGTTTGTTTGATAGTGCATGCATGATATTGTGTACACTTATAAGTGTGCAGACATGCAAATGTGTGTGTGTACATGCTTACATTTACTGTATGCGAAGTAATTGCAATTGTGTCAAAAGGGCCTGAATTTTAAGCGGTTTTGAGTGGCCTCTTGTGTGTTACAAAGTATTGTAAACCCAACTGGATTCGTGTAAGGCTGGAGAGATTATAACTTTAACCATTGTGGAAAAAGTTTTTTGTAAAAGTGGAAGTGTGTATTGACAATGGTTTAAAGTTGCCGATGTGCTAAATGCAAGGAGAAAGAAGAGTCGAAGAGTGATTTAGTAGGGTGCTATTTTAAGCGCACATGATTTTCTGAAAGAAGATAAATGTACCTTTTCACAGCTTGTTTGCAGGCAGAGATATAATCCAGCTTTAGCAGTCCAGCTGGAAACAGGATTTTATAAAAAGAAATAATAATTTAGGAATCATGGCTGTGGTATCAATTATGACTAGGCACTCATTTTCTTTTCTCTTAAATAGTAATTGCTTTCCATCGCTGTGCCCTGATAATTGAACACAGAGAAAAATCAGCCATAAAAGTTCATCTCCAAAGAAGAAATGAATGACCATGGTTGTGATGAATGCATTTCCAGTACATTACCTAAACATATTCTGGAAATGGATTCAGAACTTGCACATCATGTTGCCCTTGTCCAATAATGACATGTTTGCAGCTGCTTGCACATGCAGACTCCTAAAGTCAAGGATGCATAATGAACATTAGTGGTTTGGAATAAAAACTATTTATTATTATTATTATTATTATTATTATTATTATTATTATTATTATTAGTATTATTATTATTATTATTATTATTATTATTATTATTATTATTATTATTATCCATCTTTTATTTATCCAATTTTACAACACTTACCACTTAGATAAAGCCAATCCTTAGACTTTTTTGCTGTTATGAAGGTTTTAACATGGAAGTCCACCCAAGCACTTACATCACAATCATGTCCATCCTGTGTGATGCATGAGGAAGTTTCTGAGCTGTGTGGTTTGAGTTTAGTCCAGGACAGCACCATAGCATCTGCTATGTGGAACATATGTGTCTGGCTTTACTTTTTTTTAAATTCTCTTTTCTCTGTCTCTCTCTCTCTCTCTCTCTTTATTCGTCTCTCTGTTGGCTATGCATTTCTCTAAAGTTGCTCTTTGTATAGCATTTAAATCAATGCATGATTTAACTTTGAGCTCTGTGATAAACCAAGAGGATCTCCTGTACTGCCTCTATGCGGTCCCCTCTGGTTTTCAGAGTGCTTTCCACTCTGCTGATAACTCCCTTTTCTTTTTAACTCAACCTTTCATCAAACGTTGGCTCCCATTGGAATTCTCTTAATCATCTGCTCCCAACTTACCCTTGTGATCACATTCCATTGCGTCAAGTTTCTCTTTAGCTCGCTCTCACAGTTTTAGTCTGTAGCTGTCTTCTTTCCTAGCTAGTATGTGATCATTCTGCCAGAGCAAATCTTTGGCCCAACAGATCAAATCTTACCTTTTGACTAACCCGGCTTTAAAAACAAGGATGCATGCCTTTTGTATTGCCCCCTCTAATTATAATTAGCAGCAGAGCTTCACCCTGTAAAGCCTTTCCATTAGTTGGTGAGGTGAGTGATAAGTGATACTAATATGTCAAGGTATGAGAGGAGCACTTATGTGCAGCACTTGTGACAGGTAAACAGAGCCCCAAAGGCTATATTATGTGATTTTCATTTGGTTAATAGGTCCTTTTAAAACCATCTGTTTATCATAATTTGCCATTATTTATTGAGTTTCAAATAAAAAAGAATAAACTTGAGCATTACTTAAGCACCAAACCATGTCCCTAACATGGTTTGGTGCTTTATGACCACGGTGTACTAATTTTGTAATGACTTCTACCAGCAGGATAATAATGTACCATGTCATAAAAATCAATTCTGCTTAACCTATTTTTAATCATGCGCGTGTACTCCAGTCGCCTCCACAGTCTCCAGATCTTAATTCAGTAGAGCACCTGTGGGATGTGGAACAAGAGAATCACATTATGATTGTGGAGCAACTATGTTATGCGATAACCACAAAGCATTAAGATAGTTGTAAGGAAAAATGGTGTAAAAGGTATACCTGTTACATTGACCAGCGAGGGTATATCAAAAGCCTGAAAAACATATAAAAATATATGTCTTCTCTAATCATTTTCTTTTTTGGAACCCAAAGACCTCAGCAGAGATCATTCCACTCCAGTCTTAAACACAAAAAAGATGGCTTTTGCCATTAGTACTTATTGAAAATTATTTTTGTCTGTACTCAGTTGATACAGAGTGTTTCACAATTTGATATTTCTTGGAAGGACATGCGGTTTGCCTTACCTTTTGCTGTGCCCTCTGTGTTTATCTCTTCCCCTTCCCTCTGTTCCACACTGTCAGAGAGAACAGGGAAGTGACAATGCTATCAAAGCCCTCGTCGTACGTCTATTGATTGCCCCTGTCTGTGCACCACCTTAAGCCATCAAAGACTGTCACCTATCAGTCATCTCTTGGTGTTGTTTTTTCCGTCATATGTTGCAACGTAGCTCCATAGATGAAATGTGACAAGGTTTTTTTCTGAAAAACTTTTTATTAGAGGAAGGGCAGTTATAAAATGGCTTTCTGAGCTGTGAACATTTTATCTTTTTCTTTTACAAAATGAATACTATGTCCTGCCTTTATTTGCATTTATTCTAATCTTTTGCCTTACAAGATTGAAGTGTCAGGATTGGAACAGTGTCTTGTGTAATTTATTAAAAAGAAAACAGGTCTGCTTTCAAACTAAATGAGACCCTGACATCTTGATTTCCACCCCACATCTTAGAGCCACACAGTCTTAGATTTACATTATAAGCTTATTGGTATTGCACATGTGAACAAATCTAAAGTGTGTGTCTTTTCTCCTGCAGGGTGTGGACAGAATCTCAGCATATATTCCAGATGCTGTGTGGTACAACTATGAAACGGTAAGAATATTCTCTACTCTTCATCAATTGTCCATTAGAAGCATCACATCTTATCTTACACAATTTATTTACAATATTAACCTTTAATTTCTTTTACATTTTGTAAAGTTTGTTTTTGTATTGTGATATTACATAGTAATATTTCAAGGCATCTGCACTTTCACTTTGTTTCACATGAAAGTCCTTGCTTTGGGTTACTTGTTTGTGATGGAGAAACTAAAGGAATAAGACTGAGGACAAAGATAGAGTGAAAGAGGGGACAAGTAGGAGAGAGAAGAGACTGTCTCACTGACAGAGAGATAAAAGAGGTGCCGCACTCCTTTGGGATCTTATTTGGGCGTTACACTGTAGATGTAAAGCGCCCACTGATCAGATGAGCGATTAGATTGGCTCTCGTGCTGCTGGCCCCTTGTACTGTTTGGTCCCCTGTGACTATTCGGGTAGGAGGATGGAAGGGTGGGAGAGTTTTAATATGAGTGAAAATGACCATGAAAGAAAAACAAGCTCCAGAAAAGGAAAGTACTGAAACCAGAAAAAAAAAATCAAGTATTGGTGAAGAGAAAGCCAATGGAACAGAGCGAAAAAACAAGTGAAGAAAAAAACACTCCTTTTCATAAAACGAAGAGAAAACATGGGATGCACAATAAATAAAAGCAGGAAGATGAGGATCACAGATTTTGAAAATGAAAATGACACATTTTGTCATTTGGACAAAAAAAACTAACAAGACAAAGAGAAGATGAAGCTAAAGAAAACTTAAAGGAAGAAATGGGGGAGAAGATGGGATCTTAAATTGCTTATAGATGCTCCACTACCTCCCAACCTACACACGTGCCAATACTGTAAAGCAAAAAAAAGACATCCTGAACACCCATTGCAACATAGACATTATTTTGGTTGGAATGGACTTTAAAAAAAGACTTAGAGCAACACAACAATGTAAAGTAGGATGTGGGAAATAAATTGTGTAAGAAGTAGAACAAGAATGCGTGGAGAGGAGTGTGTGTCAAACTGGACTGAGGATTCAGACTTCAGTGGATCAGAAATTAACCTTGAAGAGTCAAGATCCTCTGATAAATGAAGGCAGAGAAACACCAAGGGGAATGATAAAAATTTAGAGGGTCTACTCTCATTCTAACTGAAACACGTTAACAACCTATACAACGTACCCATACATTGCAAAATATAACTTTTTATGCATTCATTATAAATGACTTATTTATGTTATGTATACATATTTCTGAATTTTTTTAAATCTTTTTATATCATAGTCCAAATGCCATTGTCCACCATATGCTAACAATAAATGCACACAATTAACTCTTGGATGAAAATTGGGAAACTTTATATTAATGCATTGAATGGGATCAGTAGCTTTTAAATCCAAAGAATTATCTTGATTTGGTTCCCACAAAATATTGAGTACAGAACTGCAGAAGCTCATTGAACTTTAAAAAAACATATTATTTTATAAAGTTTATATTAAAATATTTTGGGGAATATTTTGTATTTTGATCTTGAATAACTAAAGTAATTATTTAATCATTCTAATTTTATTTCTATTTTTTAGTAAAAATAAATTATCAGTCAGTAAAAGCGAGGACGAATTGACATTTATTTTTTGACATTTTCAAAATGTAGATAGACTTTATATGAAGCTAATCATAGGATAAACACCCACTTGTTTCACCACTAGTTTTACTATATTGTGGAATTTCTGTATAGATAGTTTAGGCAGAAATGCTAAAATGAAAACGGTTATATGTAAAATTGTCAATTTTTTACACTTCATTTGTCAAAGTCATTATGATCCACTGTGGAGTGGTTAAAGAGAAGCCACAAATTTCAGACCCGTAATGTAGGGCAGTCACTAACAGAGGTAAAATTAACCATAATTCACTAATAGTAAATAAACAAAACAAACAGAACCATGCAGTCGACTGTCCCCTATCACCACATTTTGCTTCATGAGTAATTGCTGAACAGTCAATGACTAGATGTCATCCGCCAGATTTCCTTCGATGGAAAACCTTTTACCAATTTGAATAAAAATAAAACTTGACTACTCCATTTCATAGCTAGGATAAGTTTGAATGTAGGCAGTTGAATACATTTTATTTTATTTTTTTGTGAATTGGTGCTATGCAAGTAAACTAATTTGAAATTGAATCAAATCAAAAATGGGAAATGGGTGGATTACAAATTGTAGTTTTACCATAGTTGTAAAAAAGCATTTAGCAAACAGTTCGATACATTCCTGCAGATGTTCAGATCTCTGTCTTGGAACTTTACGATGCTGAAGGGACACATTGCAAAAATCCTATCTTTAATAAATCAGTGTGATCTGGATAGCAAGAGAGGCATGAAAGGCAAGTGGAAGACAGGTCAAAAAAATCATCAGAGGAAAATTGGCTACAGAAGCCAGAAATATGTTGCAATATAGCAGATAGCTGTAGATAAATCAGACTGCACTGCCTGTGAGATCATGCAGTCATAAAGATAACCAGCAGGGTCAGGCCCACTCCACTACCATCTCATGTCAAACCTGAACTCACAAACTGAGGCATCAAGGAAAGTTGACAAAAGAAATATCACGCAGTGGTTTCTTTTGTGATCAGCAATACTGTGATTGATTCCCCGTCAATTATGGTTTTGTTTTCAATTTGTATTTAAATCTTTCAATACCAACTAACAACATCTAATTTTTAAAGAATATTTAGTTGTCAAAGCTAACTGTATTTAGTATTATCAGTTAGTTGGCTTTTGAAACACCTCCAGAGGTCTGAAGACATACACTAGTTTGCATTAGAAGCAAACAGTTTTATCCTTCTACTGTTACCAAAGATGTAAAAACTTCAAGGAAACTAAAGTAAACCAATCTAAAGATTGAAATTGCAAGCAAGCACACAGCTTCTTTTCCGAGAACACACTCTTGTAGATAGTGGTGGCCACTCTTTTCACCTGGAGGGACCCCCCTTAAATGTTTTATGTAAAATAAAAACAGACATTTTCTATTGAACCACGCTTGCCTTAATTTGAAGTGCAGAAAATGTTCAATGTGAGGCTTAAAAGAATGGGTTCCATTTATGAAAATGTAAATGTAATCATATAAAGAAAATATTTCAATTGGTGCTTATGCATACCAGATTCAGGTAGAACAAATGTGACTATGTAATACCTGCAGATAATCAAACATCAGGGTAAACAACTTTATTATGAAAGTTTTGTGAAAAGTGTAGACACTCAATGCAGAGTCTTGAGGGTTACCTTTGATTAAACTAATGCTTAACACAACCTACAATTATTTTTGCTTTAATAACTTAGATGGAGCGGCTGGGAGACCGGAAAAAGCATGTTGAAATGTATCTACCTGCTGACAAGCTTGGTTTGCACATCAGAGGAGGCGCTATTCTTCCTACGCAGGAACCTGAAGTCACCACAACATACAGGTACTCACACACAGCTCTTGTATCACCTGTAAATATAATTACATTTATATTTAACTCTGTGCCTTTTTGTATGTTTATATTATATTTTTGACCATTTTTTCTCCCCATATTTCTTTAGTCGCCGTAACCCAATGGGTCTGATTGTTGCTCTTGATGACAACAATCAAGCAGCTGGGGAGTTATTCTGGGATGATGGAGATTCCCGAGGTATCGTTACATTTCTCATTTTCAGCAGATGTGTTTGTGTCGCCAACACTGTTATTATCACTGATTACAGGCCTTCTTTTTGTTATTATGTAATGGAAGCCCTTATCTATTTGAGCTCAAAGAATTGAATGAGTCAATAAAAAGTATTTCAAACACAAGCAAGCAGCCCACACAAGTGGGGACCAGTTACTATTAACCTTTGAACTTTCCTTACAGATACCGTTGAAAATGACAATTACATCCACTACCAGTTCTCTTTTCTAGATGTAAGTTCCAAACAAAAGCAATTTCACTGTATCTTCATTGACACAAGCTCACATACTCTGTTTGATTGGAGCTCATACTTACTGGTGAGAGCTGCTGAGGACTTTTGTCCACATCACCAGGCTGGATTGATTTATAGATGCTGCTAAAGCTCTGTTGGATAAAAAAAAAATAAAAATAAAAATTATGTTCCTCCTTCACACTGAATAGAGAATTGGCAGAAATGTTTAATGTATGAATGTTAATGTTATTCATATACTCTAATGTTGAAAGCTTACTCAAAGGAAATGATACAGTGCTTTATTTGTTCAAATTAAATCATGAAACAGGTATTCTGCTGGAGTGTAACTATCATATTTTGTGAATTTTAAGCTGACCTTTTTCTTGTCTGCTGAATCATAGGGAAGCCTGAATTTACAGGCAACCAAGGTGGGCTACAGGGATCCAAATAATCTTAAATTTGAGAACATCACTGTCCTGGGAGTGCCTTTTCCTCCTACATCGGCCAATGTGACTCACATGTCCTCTGGCTCAATTATACAACTTCCAAACTCCAAGTTTTACCATGATGGAGTCAAACAGGTAAACAGACTTTAACTATAACTCAAAACAGTAACCCTTTCACCTCAGCATTTTAGTTTCTGTGTAATCTTTATTTTTCTTTTACTCCTGTTCATTAATTGAGAATTTTTACATGTTTCTCATCTTGACTGTAAATACTAATTGGTTTATTGTTGATGCCATGATGTGTTTAAGGTGCATTTCTGCTAAAGACTTGCATGCTGTTAAATTTAGTTTTCTTCCTGTGCAACAAAACTATGAGTCTTCACATGCTTCTGCTTCAAACAACAGACAAAGTTAAGAGTTAACATGTAGACATGTGGGAAAAATTGCCTCAAAGGGATTTAGATTGTTCCAATAAGCTTTGATAACGACCGAGAAACTGTTATTATCAAACAGTTTCAAAGTTAACTCAGAACTTAGTTTCATAAAATGCTGTTGTCTTTTCATATGATCCTTATATGGTTGGATAAAAAGTTATCAAGTTTAAACAAATAGTCAACATTTTATCTGTTTTTTATGATTTTAATTAGACATTGACTGGACACTTTATTGGGGTTTGTTTTGTTTACACGAATAGCAAATCTGTGTTTTACAGGGCAACACTTCCATGAATTTAGGAAAGACACCAGCATTTAGAGGTGCTGAAAATGGAGTTGTAAAGGGGAGGTGTGTGAAGGCAACAGTAGCTCAAATAACCACTTGTTATTGCCAAGGTGTGCTGAATACAATCCTTGAATGCACAAATTGTAGAACCTTGAAGCAGATGTGCTGTAGCAGCACAATAACACACTGGATGCTACTCTTGTTAACTAAGATTGTGAAACTAAGGCTATTTATTCCCACAGATATGATTATGCTTTAAGTACTTTAGAAATAAGAACAAATGATGCTTAATTTTGTGTAGTTGCATACTAAAACCCTGTAATTCTGTGTTTTAGTTGAGCTATATTTGCGATGAAAAATATTTACTTAATTAGACACATTACAAATAAAAAATAAATAAATAAATAAAACAATAATTAACGTTAAAGTAAGTGTAAATCTTGTAAGCAAGAGACAAGGGTAGAATGGAATTAACCCCAGACAAGTAAGGTGAGTCTAATAAAATATCAGGTCAGTGTCAATTTATATTAAAAAAATAAGCACTTTACAGTCAGTACTGTTACCTCAGACATGCAGGATGGATAAATTCTCTAACAGCAACACGTCTGCCATTTGTTCTAATAAAACCTGAAGAAAAAAAAAAAAAAAAAAAAACATAGGTATGAAATTCAAGGTTGGCCTCTAGCTGTAAGAAATGACAACAGTTCACATTAGTTGAGGGCCATGAGAGCCTTCTGTGAATGCAGGAAACCAAAACAAAGACTCAGGATAATGACTAAGAGCAATGATTCTACTGTAAGCTCTCATGGTTACTAGCAAAAGGCAAGAGTTTATAAACCATCAAGAGGTCCCCCGGTGAAGTAGCGCAAGAGAGATTTTCCTTTGTGCACTTGTGTACTCATGCGTGCACCCACACACTGGCGTGTGTGTGTGTATGCACAGCTGCAGATGCTCTTATGCGGATCCTCAAGGTCTCTCTGGTCTCTCACACAAGCCTGCATTTATCAAATGACTCTCTGTGGTAATCATTTCCTGGAGGTGAGGGGTAAATGTGCTGTTGAACTTAAACTCGGGCTTGTTATGACCGTTTGTCTTTGTGAGTCCAGACTGGACCTTGAATGTAGATAGCAACTGCCAAAAATCATTAAACACATGTAGGTTTTTCAATATATGACTCCAATTTACAGGTGGTGGTATTTTACTTAAGCATTTTGTCTAGAAGAACATTTTAATGACCTCTTGAAAAGTGTATGTTTTAGCTCTAACTTCTGTTTTTCAAACCTTGTTTTCTTTTTTATTCTTCTCTTTCAATTTCTTGTTTAACGTTTTGATAATGCCTTCCTTTACAATTCCATTGTTTATAAATGTAATATTCTCCATATTTGCTTTGCATAACATAGTCATCGCAAAATAATCTCTGAAACATTGTATGCATCTAATGATCCATAGAGAAAAAAAAAGATTACAAATACTGAAATACAAGTTGGGACTAGATACCATTTCCTGAGCAATACAAGTAAAAGTAATATAAACAAATTAAAACTTTGCAGTTTAGATCTCCTTGATTGAATGATCACAATGACCGGATCATTTCAGGTGCTTTTCCTGTCCAACCTGGGCCTGACCCTGGGAGAAAGCTACAGAGTTCAGTGGGAGATGAGAAACAACGAAGAGCTTCATCGTTTTGACTGCTATCCAGAAGGGGATGCAAATGAAGCCAAGTGCAAGGCCAGGGGCTGCCTGTGGAAAGTAAGTAGTAATTCACCTTGATGATGTTCATGAATACACATGGTCTTTTGTGGATTAACGATCAACTTCCTAATTTGTTTTTTGTTCCCTGTGTAGGAAAGTAACATTGATAAGATACCTTGGTGTTACTATCCAAATGACTACGGTTACACTGTTACAACAACCAGTGAAACCAGTACTGGTATGACACTTGATATCACTCGGAACATGAAGTACAGGAGCAGTGGTCGTCCAGACTCGCCAGACATAAACAACCTCCGTGTCCAGATTTGGTATCATACCAGCGACATGCTCCAGTTCAAGGTTTGTACTTATTTATCATTATAGTGTATGTTTTTTTCATAATGCCCTTTAGGCTTCTTTTCCACGAGCAAATACCCATACCATTATATTACTTAACATAATAAAAAACCCATCTTTGTCCAGATTTGGGACCCAACAACAGATCGCTTTGAAGTACCAGTGCCACTGTCAGTTCCTTCAACTCCTGAGGCGGATGAAAACAAAAGGCTTTATAAGGTCTCAGTGATTCAAAACCCGTTCGGCATCCAGGTTGTAAGAAAGAGCACAGGAACCAAGATGTGAGTATTCAACATTAAATACGTGATTCAGGTAGGCTAAACTCAAGGCCTCTTAATCCCTGACTGCCCCAGCAAATCCTGCTGTTTTAGGCGTTTGGTTAATAAATATATTTTTCGTAGTATAATGTTGATTTAGCTGCTCTTCCAGGCCACCAGCAAATTGAAAAACACAATGTATTTTAGTACTTAAAGAAGTCTGTAATCCACAAGTAAAATGACCAGGTCATTTTAGATTTTATAATGAGACTAAAACCTCACCTTTTCAAAATAATCTTTGCTATTCACTTTTGTTTTATGCTGTATTGATCACCATGCATTGTGCATTTTTGAAAATGTTAACTTGTTTTATGGGGTTTTTGTTATCTTCAACCTTTTTACGTTTCCTCCTGTTCATTGGTTGAACAAGTGTTTGTTTTGAGGTCCATTTGTTTGCAAAGTGCTTCATAAATTATCTGGCTATTCTTAAAGCTCTGGTTAAGTGAGATATACCATGTTTATATACTAAAATCTGTAATTTTACCCTATGAGAGTAAATAACAGTGTTAACTTAACTCCTGTAGTTTTGTCAACAAATTAGATTTGCTGAAGAAACTTTAACAGTCAGTGACTAAAGTAGTTTCTTGTTGTTCAGCGGTCACAGTGATGTCACATAACAAACAAAAAAGAATCTATTCCAAGCTTAACTCATAGCATAGGTGTCTTATTTTATAGTTTATGATTAAGATCTTTGGATTCCATGTCATCAAAGTTTTTTCGGTAAAAATTCTGGGGATTTGATAAAGAGACAGTTGTAGTTCCTTGGGACCATTTTCCTTTTTCAAAATGAGACACAGTGAATAAGTGCCTTTGACAACAATTCCCTCTACCACCCTGCTTTTGACTAATTACATCCTCCATCGCTTTCCTCAGCTGGGACTCTGCCGTACCAGGTTTTACCTTCTCAGACATGTTTATCCAAGTGTCGACTCGACTGTCATCAAATTTTGTCTATGGTTTTGGAGAAACTGAGCATACCTCCTATAAACATGATCTCAACTATCATACCTGGGGGATGTTCGCCAAGGACCAGCCTCCTGGTGTAAGTACTCCACTAAATTATACCTTCAAGAAAGTAAAGAATAAATATGATCATCCTAAGAGATTTTTTTAGTATCCAGCCTAACTATAGGAATTTTTCTTAAGGTCTTTTGATCACAGTTTCATCACAACCAGCAGTCATTAGCAACTTTGGTTCCAAAGGTTAGGCCCTCTCAATAGGTTTTATGCTTCTTGTATTTTGCTACATCCATGTGCCAAATGTCTTTAACATTGTATACTCTTCAGAGATGTTAGAGGTGACCTGCATAAATTTGTCTTTCTTTCTACCATGTCACTTTGATGTGGTTTTGTTGATATGAAGCAGTTTTTGAGTGTCATCATGTTTCCCCAAATAGTGTCAAGGCCAGTCAGGATGAGCTTTCCACCTACATCAGCATTATCAAGCATAATTGCTGAGCACATGGGATAGCTCTGCAGAGTTCATACAAATGTTATGGTGCCCCTCAGAGAGCAAGGATATTAAAACTAGAAAGAGGGGGGAAAAGGCTAAAACACACACCATAAAAATAATTGCTTTGCAAAAATATTCATAGCCCTTGACCTTTCCTTGGTCATGTTGCAGCCATGCACTTCAGTGTATTTTCTTCTGATTTTAGTCAACATTTTAAGACAAAGTAGAGCCTAACTGCGAAGTGAAAGTTTAATAAAAATAAACACAAGGTAAAATTAATAAAAAACAAGCCACCATGCACACACAACTTACACACTGAAACATGATAGTGGCAGTGTCAAGCTTTTCTTTGCAAGGGTAAACTGTTTTACAAAGATGAGTAAAAAATTCAGTACCTAGATATTATAAACTGCTAAAGATATTCCCCCAAAAATGGTGGATGTAATGTATCATTTTTCCATCCTCTTTATTTGAGATGCTGGTTAGTTTTTTGTGAGGTAAGAATCCAAAAAAGTGAAAGTCATGGCTGTAAAGTAACATGCTGTGAAAAGTTCAAGGGATCTGAATCTTTCTACAGAGCACCGTAAATATAGAAGACAGAACACAATATTCTTGTGCACACAAATAATTTTTCTTTTTTAATTGCTGTTGTGGAAGAATTTCTCAGTTTTTCCCCATGTAAAACTGACAAAATGTAAAACTAAAACAATTCTGAAACTGATTCCTACATCCATACAAAAAGTTATAGTAGTAACTGAGCTGGAGTTCATCAGCTTCTTATGTTGCAGATATCGTTGCCGGATGACAACATCTGACAGTGCAAATGTCTTCTCCTCCGCCAAAATATTATCTGCTCTTTTTCAACCATTGTCCAGCTCCATCCAAGAAACTTCTGCTGCTGGCAGATATTTCATAGTAATAGATTCAATAAAATATTTATAGAGACTTGCTAATGATGACTCAAAGTGGTGGAAAAGCCAGCATTTGGACAAACAGCACAGATCTCCACATTTCAACCAGGATTTAGCAACTCCACACTTTAAATACTTTTTTATGTATTTACTTCTGTTCCTTCAGTACAAGATGAATTGTTATGGAGTGCATCCCTTCTACATGGGCCTTGAGGACACTGCTGATGCTCACGGAGTGCTGTTGCTGAACAGTAATGCAATGGGTGAGAAATGCATACATATTAGTACACACTCTAAATCAAAGGTAGATAAGGGTTTAATGGATATAGATCAAGCTCATCAGTTTTCACATAACCCCAATGATTGACTTATTTTTAGAGTTGTTATGAATTTTGGGTTAAGTAACTACCTACAGTATATCTCTCAGAGAAAAAAAAAACTGACTCTACTATATCATTTTCAAACACAA
The DNA here is from genome assembly GCA_903067055.1 of Poeciliopsis paucimaculata. NCBI lineage: Eukaryota > Metazoa > Chordata > Actinopteri > Cyprinodontiformes > Poeciliidae > Poeciliopsis > Poeciliopsis paucimaculata. The sequence continues at coordinate 32,082 of CAEGAD010024263.1, forward strand.
ATACACACTTTATGTAATAGTTAAATATCTTCAAGCTCCTATCTTTGGATGCATTTCTCCACCTCTGATCATGTTGATTTCAGCCCACAATTAGTTTTTTTTTGTGGCCTCAGACAGTAACTCCTTGGCTCATGTCCGTTAGTATGAACTAATAAAATATGCGTCACAAAGAGGAATAAAAAACATATGTCTCAACTAACTACCAGTTGTAGGAGCAGCCAAACTATGAAAACAATTTGACTTATAAACTGGAAAATATGATTTAGACTTATTCTTGGATAAAATAGACTTTATATAAAACATTTAAGGATCATTAATATCTTATTATTTTGTGTCCAGATGTGACTTTCCAGCCAACTCCGGCTTTGACCTACCGGACAGTTGGAGGCATTTTGGATTTCTACATGATCCTGGGACCAACACCTGAGATGGTTGTGCAGGAATACACCACAGTAAGTCTTCTTCTTTGTTTCATATATATGACTTTAGCTGTGTGAGCATGTGTGTTTTGCACTTGGCCCTGGGCCGCTGGTGATGGACTGCGGCAGCTGGGAGTTCCTTGCTTCGTTGCATTCTTTCATTTAGCCGGTCCAAACACACATGCACACAAACACACATACAAACACTAAAGCACACAAACAAACAAACAAACAAACAAAAAAAAACACTTTATGGACCTTGTCCTATTTTCCCAAAAAACAACAATTTTTCTTTGCTGAATTACCTTGACTTTCTTGTTTGTTTCTGTCTTTACAGCTAATTGGACGACCTGTTCTACCTGCCTACTGGTCCCTTGGGTTTCAGCTGTGCCGCTATGGTTATGCCAATGACTCAGAAATAGCAGAGCTATACAGTGACATGAAGGCAGCTGGTATTCCCTATGTAAGTTTAAGAGACTTTTTTTGGATGTCTGTTGTGTGTTTAACAATAATTATATTTACAGAAAATAAAATATTAGGTATTAGTTCTGCATGAGCAAACAATGCAGCAAGCAATGTGAAATATGTAGCAAAAACGTTAAGGACTACATTTATCTTACTGTAAAATGCTCTACTGTTGAGTTTAGTTTTATTTTCCCACCTCATTAGACAAGTTAAAAATCCCCCTTCTCCTTTATTGATTCTTTTAACTCTACAAATGCTAACAAAGGCTATGTTCACACTTCAGCCTGATGTGACCCAATTCAGTTTTTTTTCGTTTTTTTTTTGTCAAATTGGATTTTTTTGCCGTGGCCGTTCACACTTCGAAATATATGCGACTGTGTTCTCCAGAGTGAACTGCAAACAACCTGAAAGCGTCCCACATGTGCAGTAGAGGGTGCAACATAATCACACATAGAGAGCGTTTTAATTGTTTCGCCAACTGCCTTGAAGAAGAAGTGCTCAGTGTTTGCGGAAGTAAACAATGATGCTAACGGTGAAGCATAGCTTACAATTTATCCTCATTACAGTCCCACCTCATGGTTGCTGTATTTCCTCCCCCTTTTGGGTATCAGGATACAGTAGAGTGACATTTGTTTAGTATCAGTGACGTCTAGGTCGGATGAATGCGACCTGGACGTAAGGTCACATTTGAATCTGGTCGCATTTGAAAATGGGTCGCATTTTTGAATGATACCCAGGCCACTGGGTCGCATTTGAAAAAAAAAAAATAAATAAATTCAAGTTTTAGTGTAACAGTTTTTCAACTTTCTGCCATTACAAGGTTATTTACTGCATACTTCTCTAAAACGCAGGAACCTTACTGTATTTAAAAACAGTAAAAATGTATTACAGAGACAATCACAAAAGTTGACAGGCAGTTTCTGATTTCTACATTGACTCCATGAATCTTGAACCAAAACATTTGTGATCTGTATCTAAAATGGCAAAAATGCTAACAAATTAAAGCTCTTCTAATGTGAGATCATTTATTTTTCAAACTAATAAAACATCTGAGAGACCTACCTTCGACAACTTTAACAGAGCATTGAAATTTTTGCTGATAGTCAAGTAATCCCCAGAATTTGCTTTTACAAAGCACTTTTCAGTAAAAACCTAATAGAAGCCAAAGTTACTCCTGTTTTCTTTTTAAATTAGTTATTTAAAAATATAACAAGTTAGTTATTTTTAGAGATATGCTGGTCTTGCACATCAGAAACAGCCAACCAGAGGCAATTTCTGATAATGGGGGGCATGGGCAACTGGGCGGGATCTAGCGCAACATCAAACTCTGATCAACAACAACTTCACCCCTAGGAGGGAATTGTGGTGTGTGAGAGAGATGCCAGAAAGGCTGGGAATGCCTCTGCAGGCAACAGAGGTTTTGTAATTTTTAGGAAAATATTTAAGCCATGTAAAAATAATAATAATAAATTGTTTGCTGAAATATAACACTGTAGCAAATCTAATGTCCTTAGAACATTGGCCTTTCATTATTATTTTTTATGAAAATTTTAATAATTTGTTGTAAGGATTATCAACTTTTATGAGTTTGTTAGTAAGTTAGAGAAACAATTATCTACACTAATATCAAGTTGAGAATTTGGCAAACATTGATTGTCAGTCAAGCATAAACTAATCTGAACTTTACCTTTCATCTGCTGCAGGACGTGCAATACGCAGATATCGATTATATGGAACGTCAGCTAGACTTTGTTTTGGACCCACAGTTTGAAAAACTGCCACAGCTGGTGGACAACATGAGAGGAGAAGGCATGAAGTTCATCTTCATTCTGGTAAACAACTCTTGGCTCTTACTGGCAGACACATGTATGCACAAATACAGCCTTATATCTCCAAGGCATTTTTACAGTTTAGCACACAGTGCATAGCGTTAAACCATTTTAACTTGTCTGATTCCAATAGTAAACTCAATACATCGTGAATCCCTGAAGTTGTTTATTACATGAACTGTATTGATGCGTATATGTGTGTTTAATTTCAGGATCCAGCTATTTCAGGCAATGAAACAAAAGATTACCCTGCTTTCAGGAGAGGAAAAGCAGCTGATGTCTTCATCAAATGGCCCAGTCATCTGAGCAATGAAATTGTGTGGGGAAAGGTAAGACTCAATATCAAAACAAAGTCAGAAAATGACCCTGAACTACTGATAAAGGGAGACATAAAACGATATGTTGATGGATTTTTTTTTTTTTCCTCGATGATTTGTGAGCTTTTTTGTGACCCTTTTTTTTCTTCTAGGTCTGGCCTGATTTCCCAGATGTCATAGTTGATGACAGTCTTGACTGGGACACCCAAGTTGAGGTACACCACCTCCCACATTTACAGTCTGAGCTTAGAATATTTTGGAAACTATTAGCTGTTTAATCATTTCCATCTTTGAAACCCTTAAAGTAGAACTGGTTTAAACAATTTACTGGAAAGTTTGGTAAACATGGGCTTAATATTAAAATTTTATTTTAAATAATAAATTTAACTTGTACAGTACTTTATCAAGATCCCAAAAGGCTTCACACTGCATTTTAGTCATTCACCCATTCACATGCTGATGGTGTCAAGCCCTCTGACTGCCACCAGCAATCAAGGTGGATGAAATGTCTTGCCCAAGAACACAACGACGGAGGCGGATGGAGTGGGAATTGAACTGGCAACCCACAGATTATAGAATGAATTTCTATCACCGTCTTGAAATTTTGTCTTGACACTTTCCTTTACACATATTATGACTTTATGTAAATTCATGGTACATCAATATATCTCAGTGAATATTAGAATTTAATTATGTGAGTTTTTTTAATCATTTTCAGCTCTACCGGGCATACACCGCATTCCCAGACTTCTTCCGTACTCAAACCGCAGCTTGGTGGAAACAAGAAATCAAAGACTTCTATGATAAGATGAAGTTTGATGGTCTTTGGATTGTGAGTATAAGAAAATAAATATATGGCTGTTCCATTTAGAAATTCTTCACAAAACTGTCCACAACATTTCCTTTTATACATTGCAATCTACTTTTTCTCTGAAGGACATGAATGAACCTGCAAGTTTTGTCCATGGCACAGTTGGTGGTAACTGTCTTGGTAATCCCCTCCTAGAAAACCCTCCATATATGCCACGTAAGAAACTAAGAATCTATTTGTGTTTGTTTTTTGTTTTTTTTCTAAACCCACCTAAAGTGACATTTTTTAATTGATTTCTGTGTGTTTTTATATTTTGTGCACCGTACAGCCCTGGAATCCAAACATATGGGCTTAAACCACAAGACTCTTTGCATGAACAGTGAGCAGATACTTAGCAATGGAAAGAAAGTCAGGCACTATGACGTCCACAACCTCTATGGATGGTCTCACACCAAGCCTACCTATGAGTAAGTGTATATGTCTTTGTGTTTTCTGGTTAATTGTTTGCATTAACCCATGTATTGTTTGCACAATAGACAAAACACCACCATAATGTAAATTCCACATAAAAGGAACAGAAAGCTCTGACTGAACCAGCCTATAAAGGAAAGTCCAGTTTAGAAGATTAATAACTCAATTTGTCCTGCCAGAAATCTGTCCTCATCAAAAGCTTTATGATAATGTTTGCCAGTGTAAAAGAAAATTGGTCCCTGTAACATAATTTTCTCACTGCACTATGGAAAGCTCACATTACAACATTAGTTTAAGTTGTAGTTCTAAGACTACAGCAAAAGTAAGGTAACACTATTCTGTGGAAGAACTATAATCTCATTAGATTCTGACATTTTTTAGATATTGAGTTTATAAAACTGAATTTTTATCCTGTGCAATTGTGTAATGAAAGTCCTATGAAACATCCAGGTGAACATTTTGCAGGATTATGAGGTGAAAGACTTGATTGCAGGTCTCAACATTGCAGCACCAGATATGTAGAGCAGCTTTTAGCTTGCCTGATCATTGCCTTCCTATGCAATTCTGCTCAACGAAAATGATCACTTCCAGCATAGTCTGGATTTTCTCCCCTGGACTCAGACTGGTTCCAGGTAATTTTTGACCGGCCTAATCAGCGAACAGAAGGAGAAGTTGTGAACGATGATGTCAATTTTCTATGGTGTTTTAGAATTACACTCTGCCGATAGATTTAGCAACAGCAGTGGAGGAAGTGAATGAAGCCATTCAGTCCATGTTGGCCACACTTCCAAATATTGAAATAACATTAACAGCCGCTTCATCCAACTCAGCACCTCTCTCTTTGCAGTGGAAGAGTGCAGTTGTTTACAGCACTGGCAATTTCTGGAAAGCTTTTTGGCATTGAACTGGCACATTGCATGCAAACCCAAATGTTACCGATTGGGTAAAATGTAAAACTTCAACAGAGTCCACACCTCCAGGATGCAATCGTTTCTCAGTAGCCAAGAATCCAGACCCTCTGTACAAAGCAGATACTACAGAGCAAGGGGCTGGTTTTTATCAGGCTAGCTTTTAGCCAATCAAATAATTCTCTTTTGGTCAAGTGGCCTGGGCCAGAGTTGTGCCTCTTAACAGTTTGCTGCAATCCATTGTACAGGTGTCATGTGGTTAAAGTAATAAAAAACAGCCTCAGTTAAAATGGAAGCAGATGACAGCACCAGGACCACTACTGGTGGCATGCTGCAGTTGTGAATCTCTAGTTTTCCTCTGGAATCAAAATTCAGATATGTGAACAATGTCAAACCCAACAGGTGCTGTCCTCACTAAGCAGGCTAATTAGTGTGAGGAATATACATTATGTCTCTACAATTTATGTACTAAATAGTAAAGGACAATTATTAGTAAGAGAGGTTGTGCATATGTGTATGTTTTGTAAAGATTTAGTGAGACACAAACAGTTGGAACTTCAAACTGTTATATTGCATTTTGAGGTCAGGGCTGCAAATAAAACTTTTTCTTTTCTTCTGGAATTCTGATTTGAAACTCACAAAAACTTTACTGCAAACATGCAGAATAAATATGATTTTTAATGTCTTTTACTGATAAGAAACAATAACAGGAAAAATAAAACTGTTGCAGTAGTGTTTTGAGAAATACTGATCAGTCATAATTCTCAGTCACAAAGGGCAATTACTATAATTTTGGGATTAAATGTGAAATGCAATTGTTAAACAATATACTAGTTTAGGTGATGGATTCAGCATCGTTAACAAGTACTTTGCCAATGGGAGAATATGCTGTTTCATGTATATCCATGTCTGTGTTTTTAAGACAAACTGTTTTTCTTTATGCAGTGCTTTGCTGGAAGTCACTGGTAAGAGAGGAATAGTTGTGACTAGATCAACCTATCCTACTAGTGGAAAGTGGGCAGGACATTGGCTTGGAGACAATAACTCTAGCTGGGACCAGCTGTACAAATCCATCATAGGTATGTGCAGATACAGACACAAACTATAAAAGATATAGTTTCTTGTCAATAATTGCTGATTATCTTTGATAGCCTTTAATCTGACTGTATCAAGATCGGGCAGAAACTAGATAAAGCATTTCCTGTTTTTCTTTTTATTCTTGCAGGCATGATGGAATTCAGTCTTTTTGGCATTTCTTATGTAAGTACCAATATCTGATCTTAGTTATGACAAGACATAATCTTATTGATATGACCTTGTTCTTTATAAATGGATTACAGCAGCTTAAGGGATCAGATTTTGTTTGCCCGACCCACTGATCAAAGGACATCTCAAAATAATATGTGAAACATGTCATTACAAGCCCCACTCCCTCTGACAAAGTTTGAGCAAGTCTCAAGTCATGACCTATAAAGTTTGTTGTTAATTAAGAAATCTTATGTGTAACTTATATTTTCAAACTCTTGTGTTGATATTCTCAGGCTCCACTTATTCACCTCTTTGTCCTTGACTTATTTGTTTCTGCTCCTTCCTCTTGCTCACATATCATTCTGTCATATCTCATCATCTCATTGTGTCTAGGAATAATCATAATCTGACACCTTATTGATTGTCTTATGGAGAATCATTAGCATGCTCCAAGTCGAGCCACGGGGTCATAACACAAAAAGACACTTGATAAATACGGTGCTGGCGACAAAAGAGGTGTGACCTCTGTTATTGTTGTTGGAAGGTCCCCTGTGTGTAGTTTCACCTGTTCTCTGACGCCTTTTCTGTCACTGTTGTTTTTAGACTGGTGCAGACATATGTGGGTTCTTTAACAAAGCTGAGTATGAGATGTGTCTTCGTTGGATGCAGCTGGGTGCTTTCTATCCTTACTCACGTAACCACAACGGCAAGGGCACCCATGTGAGTACTTCAAAAACACTTGTATAGAACTGACATTGAGTTTGATTTTGACCACAAAAAGCTCAGCTTAAGGTGCAAATGTGTTTGTCCAGTCAGCTTAAAGAGATAGTTCAGCTTCTCTTTAACTTCTTTTACATGCTTTAGAGTAAGAGAAATAAAGGACAAAGCATTTTATTGCACAATAATTCTGCCTCATGAAAAAGACAAGGAATAGGAATTTTAGCTAAGTTTTTGAGTCGCAGTCAAGTCCAATCATTGAGTTGATTATAATTGGCCGATAATAATTGTTTACAAAAGAACAGAAAAACACTCCAGTATTTGTAAACAATTTGTTTTTGGATATACTATAAAAATAAATAACAGTCAAAAATTAACTGTAATTTTTAACCACTGTGGGAATACAAAAATTGCTTAATCTTCATCAGTTAATGATATTAAAGTTGGATGCTCCATGACTTACTGGTTGGAATAAGATAAAGCATTAATGACGATGGACTGCAGTTGTGAATCTCTAGTTTGAACTCTTAAATATATCTGATCAAACACAGTTTAAGATCAATAAAACCATCATCTTTTTTGTGAAAACAGAAAATACGGGAGCATTTTCTATGCTTTTCTTTGTAAATATGTCGTGGCACTAGTATGCTTTATTGTCAGTAATCAGGCAGAGAAATGTAGAAAAGGTCTCAAGGTCACGAACAGCAGATGGCTGTATAAGGATCAGTAGCTTCTATTAAAAGGAAAGGCTCCTCTACTACTATACTGCACACAACCCTCATAACTTCCTCTTGTTTATCTTTTTTGGCATTAAAATTGCCTTAGTTTAAGACAAAAAAAATAACTCAATACATGGACTGGTTGGCTTACAGCCAAGTGTGAAGCAGCCAGGATGAGGATCGGTGCCTCCAAATCCGAGGCCGAGGTCTTTAGCCAGAAAAGGGTTTCACAAATGAGGGACAAGTGGACCAGGACATCAGTAGGTCGATTGGTGTAGTATCTTTATCCCAGACTGCTATTGTGAGGAGAGAGCTGAGTCAAAAGGCGCTCTACGTTACAACCTTGGTCTAAGGTTATAAGCTTTGGGACCTGAGCAAAAGAAAGAAGTCATAGATACATGTGGCCAACATGTGTTTTCTCTGCAGGGTGTCTGTTCTCACTTAGATATAGGGAGAGAAGAAACTCAGAGTAGAGACACTGCTTCTCCACGTTGAGGTGGATCAGGAATCTGCTTATCTGACCCTGGATACGCAGAAAATGGATGAATGATGGAGTCTTTAAAAAGCTATTCTAAAATGTTGTCTTGCTTTTAATGCTGTCTTGTTCTTGCGAATCCAGTAACTATTATGTTTTGTTTTGTGAGATGAATGTAGCGTCACATGTCTGAGATCATTCAGTGTGAATAAACTTAGACTTTAATATTTGAAAATTACAACCTGAAACCAAAGTGATGGCAACCAAAAGTTTTACAGAAAAATAGTGTTTACCTGAACCATGCTGGAATGTTTTACAACATTTTGTAAGAGCTTTGAAACCGATGTTGCTCAGAGGGCTATCCTTTGCAGGTGAGGAATGCAGTGCAGATAACAAGTCAATAGAAGCTTACTTCAAAAGATCCAAACTATTCTTGCTGTTGACCCCAACCTTGAGAGCTTGCAGTGTCTGCATTAACCTGTAAAGTCAAGTTGTACAGAGTTCGAACAACAAACTAAATGTAATCAACCTTTCCTTCGGTTGTCCACGTGGTATCTGTCTTAATTTGTGTCTTACACATACCTACACCGCACACAAACACATGAAAAAAAAGAGACCTGTTTGGTTGTCTGGTGTCGTTGGCATTCATTTTAGTGGTGACCTTTAAAAGCGTTGGAACACATCTGAAAAATCCAATAACGCCCATCCAGAGATCGATCTCATAGGGCGAAATTTCTCCACACGAGAGACTGCAATGCCAGACAGGGCACCTGCGCGTGCATCTTGTGTGTTTGTGTGGGTCTACATCTGTGCTTTCTAACAACATGGAGTGAGGATGTAATTGAATTCTCAAGGTGATCTGAATACTACACCTAACCTCCACATTAAATACCAACACAGAGCATTAAATTATCAACATTCAATAATGAGAATATAATAGAAAGAAATACTGTCATGGAGACAAAAGTATAATAGAAGTACACTAATTAAACAATTAATTTTATAAATGTAGAAAAAAGTGTACAGGAAAGAAAAGTGGGAACAGTATAACAAAGGAGTGATAACGTTGTACAGGTTCAGCAGGTACTTACGCTTGCTAGATAAAAATACAAAAGTCAAAATTATGAGGTAGAAAGCGAAAAGGTCATCTATGTAAACTACACTGTAAAACATTTTCCTGTGGTGTTTATAAAACAATATTTTGACATGTGAAGAGTGTAACTTTAAAGACATACAACAACATCACCACACCTGTAAACCAGATATGCTGTGCAGGGTGAGATACTGTAAGGGCAGAAAGAGAAGAGTTTCTGCAGAGTCATTACCATCGCTCTGTCACACTTTCTCTTTGCCCTTAGACAGACTTTTAGCACTGACCTCCAGATAATTTTAGTGCACTGGATGGGTCCACAGTCAAATCAGAGCCCAATTAATTATGCAAGTTAAAAAGCAGACTGAAATTCAGCACACTTTATGTACAGGAGTACCACATATGGCTATATGTGGTATAGATATAGATGTGGTATAGATGTGGTATGTGCATGTAGATATATATCTACATGCAAGTCTTTATACACTTTAATGATTTTAAAAAATCACACAATAATGTTTTTAAATCAAGAAATAGAAAATGCGCTTAATTTTCTTGTTGCTGTAGTTTTCATCAGATATCTGTATTTTTTCATTATGTCACAAACTATATGCATTTTTCTGCATATTTTACACATGGAAGATAACTTAAGAAAGTATTTGTCTTTTTTTTTTTTTTTCAAAAATTTCAATTACATACTTTGACTCAGAGATTGAAGCAAACTGATTTTCTGTGAGCTGTTTATAAAAACAAATGTTTTGTGAAGAATTGCATTTAACTATAGACAAAATTAAATCTTTAAGACAGAGGGAAAAATCAGCTCTTTTTATCATGAAGACTGATAACCCTTGAGCTGGTCACCAAACAATTAGTGGCACTCATAAAATTACAATACATTTACAATAAATAAAAACTTATGTCAATGGAGTAAGTCTTACCCCTTCTTTTCTCTCCTACAAGCTCATGTTCAGAGCAAAGTGCTGAGAATTACTTTCTAGTAATCACGTTTGATTGTACAGAATTAGGGTGGAAAAAGGGCGCTCCGAAATTTGAAGCAGACAGAATTCCTTTGGTCTCCTGATAATTAGAAGTCTCAAAATTTACTTGGAAAATTAAATGATAATCCGCTACATTCACCGGGTCATAAAATAATGGAAATTGTCTGTATTCAGTCGCATGGAGTTAGGCTTTGAATAAATGACCGCTGGACTGCAATTAATTATCACTGTTACAGGTAATGATCACATTCAAGGTAATACCGGGAAGGGGGGGGTGGGGAATAATTGTCTGTTTCTTTGCTGATCCTAATAGTTTCTCTGAAACCTATCATAGAATATTTAATTTCTCCAATCAAAAAGGAAGGTGACACATGCACACTTAAAATCTAATTTATCTACTGAACACAAGACAATTTGCATATGAGGTGCACATCCACCACACAAACACAGAGGTAAATCATCATCTAATATTCTTCATGATCGAGGGTGTGTGTGTTTACATGTGTGTACTCGACCAGATTGATTATTGTCCAGGCTGCAGTCCCTAGCTGTAAGCTCAGTTTTATAATAAGCACTGACCAGTTTTATGTTTAACCCTATCTGCAGAAAAATCACACTGCATCTTGTACTCTGTGTCTGCGCTCCCTTTCTGAGGGGATTGTTCAGCTGTTTTGATGATAGGTTGCTGTCACTAAATAATACAACACTCTGCAAACCTATTTACACCCTTTAACTTTTTCACCTTTTAAAAACTCTAAAAAACTTGACACTGAAGCCATATTTATGCGTTAGTCCAAACAAACAAAAAAATATATATATATTTGTGGCAAGATATATATAGAGATGCTCTCCATTCAATGTGTTTCGCCTTGAACTAATTTACAGTGTTTATTAGTTTTAGAGACAGAAACGCAAGAGGAGTGAAATAAATGATCCAAATACAAGTAAGGTGGCAGGAGAGAAGCAGAGAAAAACACAAAAACGTAAAACCGTAAATGGAACACAAGGAAAAACCCTGACTGGCAGCAACAACAAACAGCCTGAATTGGTCTAAGAAAACCAAGTAGTTTTGACATTGGGGAGCTTATTCACTGGGCATGAGAGCAGGGGAAATGAGCAGATGAGAAACGTCTATGAAGGGAGCTTAGACTGAGTGAAGGTAAACCAGGGAACACAGTAAGCTATCACTAGCAAAACATTGTAAACACTAGCAGAATGCAAACCTTGGAAATAACAAAACTCAAAGTACTACAGATTGTGACACCATGATGAACAGAGTACACTCAGAACCAGGGAAATAAAGAACCTAAAGACATACAAAATACTAAAATATAAAAACAAAAGCTTGTAGAAAATTAAAACTAAAGAATGACATTAATATTTTAGATTAATATTTTGGCTTTTGACAAATTCAAAAGCCAAACAACAGCAGAATCCCAAACTCCATGAGATTTGCAGTTGTAGTTGCTGCAAATGGTTATTTTACAAAGGATTGACTTAATTGAGTCTAAATACAAACTGAATCACATTCTTGTTTTTAATCAGTACAAAAAAGTAGAAAACCACAGATCAATTTACTTTTGAAACTTATTTTGTGTTGGTCTGCTATTTAAAATTAAATAACAATACAGTTGTTGTGACAACATAATTTATCAGTTGCAAGGCCTTTGTATTAATACGAGGCAAAATCATGAGCATACATGATATTGCCTTGTTGGAGTATCAGTGTTTACTGCACTGATATAAGCCTTCATTTATTTATTCATTTAATTTATTTCCCAGTTATAAAACTATTACATTATGGTCATGAGCTACAAGAAATTGAAGGCTTTGTCTCCTGGTGACAAGGAAACGTTTTTATGCCATCCATGATTTATGAGCAAAATGCAAAATAAAAAATAATGGACCCAAGAAAACTGACCAAAGTGCTTACGAGAAAGATCAAAGAGTAGGACAAATTTAAAATGTTAAAGACACAAATACATTTTAAATATAATTGCTATTTGCAATCAGATTTAAATGCATGTATACAATATTTTTTACTGATTTGAAGTGTACTTCATTCACATATAATTGCATTTACTTCTTCCTCAGAGACAAGACCCTGTTGCCTGGGATAACAAATTCGCCGAGGCGTCCCGAAATGTTTTGAATATCCGTTACACCCTCCTGCCTTACCTTTACCTGCTGATGTTTGAGGCTCACACCAAAGGAAGCACAGTTGTCAGACCACTACTGCATGAGTAAGTATAGACATATTTGTTACAGTGGTTCATACTCTAGAGCTTTATAGCTTACAATAAAGTATTCAATAACAGGTTTTTTTATCATCTATTGATAAGAAGTTCCTCCTTAAAAGCCAATTAAAGCGTGATGTGTTTTAAGCTTTCTTTTAAAAGTTTTAAGTACTTCTGCTTTAAAGACCTTCAATCACTACAACGTTATCTATTTGATTTTTTTCATTGAATTGGTAGGAAGTTGAAAGGTTGTGTCTTGCCATAGAAGTTACAATGTAAAGGCCTTGAACCAAGATGCTTTATTTCTAGTAGGACTGGCTCAAAGCCATTTGCACAGAACCCACTGGCTGCTCTTGGCAGCTCCCAGATGAGAGTGTTTGAAATTGTTCGAAAAAGATGTATTTATTCATCTGAAGAGACTCCTATAAAGTCACAGATGGTATTTAAGAAGCTGCCAGAACGAGCCTGGCAGGGTTATTTGGCTCGCATCTTCAAATCACTGAATTCTAGCATAAGTATTTGAACAGTCGGTGGGTCTAAGGACGCATGATTAAGCTTTGGTAACATGCCTTCTCTGTCAGGATTAATAGCTTCTTTTCTTCGCTGTCACAGGTTTGTAAAAGACAAAGCTACATGGGACATCTACAAACAGTTCCTCTGGGGACCTGCCCTCCTTATCACCCCTGCTTTAGACCCAGTATGTTTATACCCATAGTATATTTCTTCCATTTATCTGTTTTCATCATAAATATTTCAAAATATGACACACTTTACCTTTATGCTATAAATTGATCAGTGCTTACTTTTTAATTTGTGTTTGTTTTTGTGTGAACAGGGAGTTACAGTGGTAGAAGGCTATCTTCCAGACGCACGCTGGTATGACTACCACACAGTAAGTATCTGGCTGACAATCATTTTAGAGAAAGACACTCTTATCTAACCAACAATCTGTTTATGTTGGTAAAACAACATGACACAATATCACTAAAAGAACTACACTGACTGAACATAGTTTTGGATTTGCTGTTAAACTATTGTTAATTATGCTCTATTAAAAGATGGACTTCCCAGCTCAGGGATTTATTAGAAAACATAATGAATTAAAAAAGAGGCAAGAATTTATGATGAGGCTGTCCTGTTAGTCTCTGTTTATAACTTCAGCCCCCAGAATTACAGCAGCAGCCAGAGCACCTTCCTAATTTAAACCTTGACTAATGACATCATTTAAAATTTTATGAAATATACTGCTGCAGTATTAACATACCAAATCCACAGCTACAATTTCAAACCGTTCACTTTCACTAGTCCCTCTTAATTTTCTCCTTAGGCCAAGGATGTTGGTAAGCGTGCCACAATGCTCTCCATGGACACACCACTGGAGCACATTAACCTCCATGTCAGAGGCGGATACATACTACCCTGGCAGAAACCAGAGAACAACACGTTTTACAGGTGAACACACTCACACTTCTGTCAAATCACTAACAGCACACAGTTAGTGATCATAGGCATGCCTTTTGGGAAGCATTGATTTTTTTTTTGTACTTATGTGTTCCCATAAAACATACAAAAACAAAAGGTTGAATAATTTTAGTCACATTAGATAAATAAAAATCTGCCTCTAAATCTTTATCATCAAACACTTTTATAATTAGAGACAATATCACATGTTGCAAATGTAAATACATTTATCTTTAAAATTGGACCTTGTCAAACACAAGTCAGGAAATTGCTGTTTTAACTCAGTTTGACTTGGATTTAGTCACATGCATGCAGCATGTGGAACAACAGAATGACTGAGAGCAACACTAACAGTTCCAGCAGCAGTTTGATCAGGTGGATCCCCTCAGCAGAAATGGAAATGTATTTGTCTGAAGCAGCAGGTATAAATAGAGAAGCTCCTTTAGCTCTAACCCTCTCTGCCTCATTCCTTTCAGTCGGAGGAACCCCATGGGACTCATCGTTGCCCTGAGTGACTCTGGAACTGCTCAAGGATCTGTCTTCTGGGACGACGGCGAAGGAATAGGTGAGCGAAAGGTCACTCATCCAAAGAGAAGCTTGCCATTTCACGTGTGTGTGTATATTTATGAGGTACTCATTCATGATAGTCAATAACATATCAAAAACACAAACACATTAGAGTCCAATTCATGTTGCATGTTTTTAAATATGCAACATATTGCATACATATATGCATACATATACATGTATGCATATATCACTGCATACATAGTGATATATGATTACCAATCCAAAATCAGATTTCAAATAAATTGTTGAACACAAGATTATACACTAAAGCTTTTGTAGAGTTTTTCATGAGGAGTTTATTGAGTAGTTTTCATTATTACTTTTCATGTGGTTAAATTATGTGCCTCGTATGAGTACCACACTGTCACAATTAAAGGATGCAACTCAATAAATTATCACATCATCAGCTTCTTTAGTAATGACTTTTCTTCTCTGCTGGACAACTTTGAGCAGTTTTTCCCATGATTACTTAGACCACGATTTCTGTCTAAAATATCTTATCAGTATTAGCTCTAAGCCATAAAAACATTAACATGTAAATTAATGCAAATATCAATTAAACATACCACTTTGTGTACACAACTTCAGAAAATTGGGAAAATATATTTTTTTGAGTGGGGAAATAAATATGTAAGAAAAAAATTGCTTGGACATCCTAATAAACATTATAGCATCTTTTTGTGTACAACTTTGTTTCAAAGAAAAATAGTTATGTTTATAGAAGATTTAGCTTTTCAAAAATTCATCTTTAGTGTTTCCTGAGTACATTTAGAAGTTTACAAAACTTACAGAAGATAAAAATTATAATTTACTAAAAAATTCTTTGAAGAATTTGTAGCTACATTTAACAAAGCTATAAATTTAAATAGACCTTAACAGATCAAGGCAAGCAGAGAATCATCTGTATACTTCCTTATTCATTCTTCGATTGTTCTCTCACACACTTAAACTAATTTAGCATATGAAGTGTTTCTGTTAGAAAATGCATTACTCTGTGTTTGTGTTGGGACAAAGGAAGGGAGATAGAGACCAATCGACGAAGAAGGAGGGTGGTAGGTCGGGGAGGTAGTGACAGAAACTATTACAGTAATTCCTTGTGTCGCTGCCTGGAGATATGCTCTCCATCACTCCTCCTTTATCTTGTCCCTTGCTCCTTTCTCATGTGTCTGTCTGCCATGTAGCCTGTCTGTGTCTTTTTATGTTTGTTTTGCCTTTTGGTTTAGTCTGTGCTCTCCTGTATTATCTACTATTCTCCTGTTATAAGTCCTGAAGGCTTTAGCTTTATTTCACTCCACCGTCAGTCAGGCTCTTGACTTTTCAGTCACACACTTTTCTGTTTATCCACTTACAGAGCCAGCCAGTTGTGCGTCTAATTAAGTTACTTTGTTGATAGAAGTCTGTCATTTGCTAACTTAACTCAGCCTGAAATCAACTTGGGCTTACCACTGAGCCAGTACTGTTTTACTCAAATACTCAACCACTGTGTAAGTTCAGGACTTGTTCTGAATCTCTCCATGACATTCATTCTGAAGTTACACACCAATTTAAACTCCATGTCTCTGCTCTGTACTTAACTTTCTCATTTTTTTCCCAACAGACACAGTTGCAAAAAACCAATATCTGCTAACATCGCTTAAGGCAGAAGGGGTGAGTTCATGGGCCAACTAAATTTCACATGTCCATAAACTTCTTCTGTAATTCTGTCACCGATTATCTAAACACCATGCATCCGTATGCATAGATTTTGTGGATGACTAAAAATGTGACATTATTTGGCAATGCTTTGTTAAAAAACCTTGAGTTCAGTTTGGAGGTATGTCATTTGCTGAAATATGAATAGAAATATTAAAAAAATATGCTAATTTTCAATTATACATTTCTCTTAGGCCAATGGTTTTTACAATAAACTTAAAAAGTTGGTAAGGTTGTTCTTTGTCCTCGACAGTTTACTAAAGGAGAATAAAATACCCACTGCATCATCCCAATGACAGACCAGGGTTTCATTTTTATTTTATTTTTTTTAATAAAACAAGCCATATCTCTTTAAACAGCCTCTTTTCAAATAGCTCTATTGTCCAGGGAGAATAAATAATGTTTCAGTGTGGACAGAGAACCAAAACAAAGAGGAGAAAGATGCTTTAAAAAATGTACTTGACTTTGCAAGGACAAAGTCTCAGAGTATATTCACTGTCCTTTAGAACAGAAACACTATGAGCTTTTAAGGGAAAGAATACACTATGCAACCTAACCAAAACATCTTGATTATGTTTTTAAGTGGAATTATGACAAGATAATCAATTTAGGAAAAAGAAAAAAACAGATACAAGGTGAATGCAAACCTCCTGTTTACATCCAAGAAATTGTTAATTTATAAAAACATATTCTGTTAATATGTGTGCCTACTTAAAGACTTATGGCTAAGTTTGATTATAAGGAAATATTGACTAGACTGCAGTTTGACTCAAATATGTCAGTAGCTTCCTAGTCACTGGGTCTAATAGGACTATCACTGCTCTATTTGTAGTTTTATTTTGTTTTCCTGCCAAACAATCACAGGCACACACAAGCACACATTCATTGCACAATAATGCTCCAAGACATACATATGAGCGCACATCTACAGTATACAATGTTACAGTTAGCTGGCCAAACATCTGTGGCTGTCCTCAGGTTCAGTCCAAAGCAATTTTACATGGTGATAAAAACAGACACATTATCTGGCAGCCGATCGAAGACAGAGCAGCAGAAAAAAGAAAGTGAGCCTGTGTGAATGCTTGTGTATGTATGCGTGAATAAACGGATGTGAAAAGATGAGGATAAGTTGGGTGATGCAGTCAGTGCTGTCTGACCGATAAGAAGATCTTTGTCCATTTCGGATGGGCTCTGTGAACATTCATTGTGCATTTGCATGGGTAGGTGAGGGGGTTTGGTCCTGTAATTCGAGGACAACACTTTAGTCTTTCCAAGTTTTTGGAAAAGTTCCACATGAAGGCTGGCCATTGACCTCTTTGTCATTCTGTGCTGTAGGAGTCATGGTTATTTTATTTCTTTAATCTGCTTATTGTCAGCTGGAAGGAAATGTCGTTATCTAAATGGTTCCTGGGGCCAAAATCTGTCATGCCAACATCAGTCTATAGAAAAAAGGTGTAATATAAAGTCTTATGAAACTGTTTGGAATAAAATGACTAATATAGAGTTAATTGCTTTTAAGAATAAATTGATTTAAGATGGTTATAGAACTACACTGTTAAAAATGTGGCACAAAATGTATTTTATCAGATAAACAACCTAATTTAAATAGGTAATATTTTGTATTGCATTTGCATGTATTTGATAACTATGAATTTCTTCCTTTGTTTCTCCAGAAAACGTTGTCTGGTCAGCTGGTTCACAACGGTCTAGAACCTGCTGATAATCTGATCCTGGGAATGGTGAAGGTTTGGGGGGCAGGCACTGCCACGATCACCGGGGCAACGCTGACAGACAAGGATGGCGTGTCGCATTCGCTAAATGCAGTGCACGACACCTCCACTGAGGTCAGAAGTGTTTTCAAATTCTCATTGTTTATGATGGTGTTTTGATTGTTTTCTGTTTTTAAATAAGAGGAACAAAAATTGTATAGAACTGAAAGACAGATTGGGGAAAAAGAAACAATAAATTACAGCTTAGTGTTGGCAAAGAAGGCTCTCTTCTGCATGTATATACGTCACAAGATTATTTCTGTTAAATCTTACACTCAAAACGCCACGTTCAGTTCTGGTGAAATATATCTATAGACTTTTCTAAAGTATAGGGTTTTAATTTATCTTTACCAAAGTAGAAAATATAATAAAAAAACTAAGTTAAGTTCAGTTAAGTTTCCCCAGTATGCATAAACATAGTTTCTTAGTGATTTTCCATGTGAATTTGGATAGCTTTCTGCTCTAATAAACCTTGCCTAAGCAAATTAATCAGTGTCTGACATCTGCAGCTTGTTGTGCATCACTGTCATTCCTCATCCAGCTTTTTGGATGGCAACACACGTTACCAGACAAGCAAACACACGTTTGAGTTGACTGAGCATTTTCTAGTCAGCTTAAAATGCCCAGCAAAAGCAAGGTTCGCAGCCCATATCCTGCTGTGTTGCATTCTGTAGTCTAATAGCTGTAATTAATGCTGTTTTCTCTGTGACACTATTGTTTGTCTTCATTTTGTGATGAACACAGGACTTGATGTAGGACACAGTTTTTAAAACTGCCTGCATTTTTAATTTTTACCACAGTGTCATATCAGCTTTTGCTCCGACAGAAAGAAATGTTTAGGAAACTCATGAGCATTCATAAAGGTTAAAGCAAAACCATTACAAATATCCAATATGCCTTACGGTTCAGGTTAGTTTGATTTTTAGTAGTCGCTCTTCAACGCAACATTTGAGCACTCTTCTTCTTCACATCAAAGTTACTTCACAGACTGATTTTGAATGAACCTACTCAATGGTCCTGTTTGAAGCAAAAGGGTCATGGTCCACATGCCAGAACTGGAACAAATTCTGGGTTCAACTTGGGGACACTTCAGTGGGATTGTTGCTGAGCACATCAGGGCTTTAGGTGATAGAAAACCCAAAATAGCTCAAAGACATGGTGGCATCAATAGTCCAAAGGAGTAAAATAAACAGAAAAGGATTTGAAAGTAAAGACCAGTCTATGCAAAGGTGGACAGTGCAGTGACACATGCAATATGAAGAACTGGTTCAAAAATAAAATAAAAGATGCCAGGAGATAGTGTGTTACTTCTCACTTTTGGCTGCTGTGAAATACTTCTGTTGAGGCTGTGTACCTCCACTCGGTTTTCTTCTTGAGAGCATAAAAATGATACCCAGTGCAAATCCTTAAATAATCAGAGGTGGAAAAGCCTCCTATCTTCAGATTTGATCTGACACTTGAGAAGTTAGACAGCGAAGTAAGTCAAGGTCGAGAATTGCATATAAAGAAAGTCAGGACTTCTGTGGTTGGGTTGCACCTGTGTTGGGGATGGAAAGATTGACTCTGAATAAAGAAACGGCAGAAATATATCCCATCTAAAGAGTGAGAAAAACATGCTAAAAAGGATTTATATGTAGAATGAACAGGCAAAGGGAAATAAGAGAAATTGAGTAAAGATGACAGTTTATCAATGGCAATAACAACTAGTTTTTCAGTATGAAACAATCTCTTATCTGTAATCATAGCCTGATTGGGTGATAACTTGAACATCAGTAACTGAATCAGTAAGCAAATGGCAGTGTCATTGAGATACAGTGAGGTAGGAGAATCATTTCTGCCCCGTATAAAAAAAGGTAGCTACAATCATGCAGAAAACTGTCTTGTGGTACGGTACATTAGGACTGATATTACCAACCAAACAGTTTCTAAGCATGTACCTGTTATAGCGCAATGAAGTAGTTCAAACAAAATGAATAATATGTGTCTGCACATTTATTACACATCCACAAGAATGGAGATTGAAAATCATGTAAAGCAAATGGTTGTATTTTTGAAATTGTTGTTTTTACACATACAGCACAGCGTCCTATGGCTCATTCATTCTTCTTTCTTTCTCTATAGGAGCTGATTATTGATGTTACGTCAAAGGCTGTTCCTCTGCATCATCCTTTCAGTATAACATGGAAAACTGGCTGAGAGCAATCATCACATTTTCTGCTATTTAATGATTGATCCAATTAACCAGATATTAACATCAAGCCTTAATTTATTATATCTGTCTTTTTTTTTTTTTTAAATGTTGTTGTTTTTTCATTAATGTGCCTTAAAATGAAATGGTAAGAAACTTAAGGAAATATGTGATACCTGAAACTTGTGATAATGCATGTAACAGTGTAATTAACAAATGCAAATGATTTTTATGAGACATCCATCCATCCATCCACCCATCCACCTGATTGAAAAGATGAATGTGCAGGGACATTGTTATGGGAACAAAGATAATTTTGTTGGAGCCATTTTGACTATATGAATATCAAAAACATACTTTCCACTTCAATGTACTTAGACACATTATTTTTATTAATATTACACTATTGAGAAAAAAGTTAAAGAAAACAGTACAGTTTGTACATACTATTATGAGTGAAATATTTTTTTAATTTACAGAGTATCGTGTTTATTACTAGTATTAGTTATGTAACGGTTTGTGACTAACAGGCCCTCTGAATATGCAGTTATGAAAAACTTACAAAGTACCCTATTTGAATATACATTTTGGTCATTTCTGTTAAATCAAACAAAACAGCACGTAAAATGTAGATTAGTACAAATAATATCCACTTTCACAGTCATTTGCTTGTGTCTTAAATATTCAACTGAAAGTTTATTATGTACATCTTAGCTATTTTATTGTTAGTGACCTCAAATCAGTCAATCACAGAAATAAAATGTTTAAATCTAAACACATTGTAAAATTAGAAAATGCTTCACAGTCCAGACAAAACTGTTTCTCTGTTCAGATTTGGACACCGAATCTGACATTCTGACATTAAAACAAAGTCGCATTGTCTTCTAATACTACTGCTGTGTAACTATAAATGTAACTATAAATTATATGCTCCAAACTTTTACTTTTAAGACATGTTTTTAAAGTTAAAAAAAGAAAACATTTAGCCCTTGCATAAACTTTTCATGCCAAAAGATATTAATAAAGTAAAGTCATAAATGCTCAAATAGCGTCTACTGCTTTTTAATATGCTTCTATACATGAGTTTATTCTCTGCACAAATGATGAGGTCCAAAACTTTTTACACAATAGTTAATTTAGGTCTTACTTTTTGTGAATCAGTGCATTTTCAGAGCCAATTTTCTGGAGACTCTTGCCAAACAATATGGTTTTAAATGAGTTGCAGTAAAAAATGCGTCTTTGTCACCAGAATGACTGCAAGACGCAAGTGAGTCACAGATGAAGAAGGAAACAAAAACATAAAGCAACATGAAAGCGATAGTGAAAAATACAACATCTGAAGGTTATCAGACATGAAAAGTGTGTAGGATGTAACGTGTTCTAAATATGTTTTTGGTATGCTTTTGGGTACTTATGTGAATCAGTTATTGAATGTCATTGTGCTTTGTGTCTTTTGTTAGAACTTTGGGGAGTTTTGCAAAATTATAGTCACAGTGAAGTGGTTACCAAAACTGAAAGATAATGAAGGCACAAATGGTTCATCTGCATGCTGGTTGATGCTTCAGCCATTACTTCTGTAATAAAAGCATTTGCTTATGTGAGATTGCACTTGCAACTATTTACCCAGTAATTCAGACACCGATTTTCCAGTGACAACTTACATATTGAAAATAATGACTTCTCTTCTCGCATGTCTCTTTTTCAGACTCGCCTAACAGTTACATTTCCATAAAATACAAACCAAATGCAAATGCAAGATGTGTAATACTAAAGTGTGCTGCTTCTGTCATGTTCGACACATTATTTTGACAGTAACATTGCCTCATACCTGGACAGGTCCCCAGATTCCTAGTCATAATTTTACAGGCTCTCACATTCCCACCAACCTACGCGCCTCAAGTCAAACACTAACAATCTCGCCTGTTTGTCATGAGCAATTTCACGTGTTAAATACTCTGGTTATCCTCGCTAATGTGCCACTCTCTCACTCAAACCGTCATGTACTAATTCCCACTGCAGGCCCTATCTTGCATTACAACGTGTAACATTGCTATAGAGGAATATGTGGTACCTATGGACCCTGGAAGCACGTGAAATTCTTTTGACTATTAGAAAAGGTACCATGAAAAGGAAACTTTAGAATAGAAACATTCATTGTGGAATCTCCTTTTTTACCAAGCAAAATGTAATAATGTTAATAATGCTAAATATGCAGTGGATTTCACACTGAATTATGGGGTTGTTTTGTATTTGATTTGCAAAATCTGACCTTAATTTGAACATTTCTCCCATCAGTATTTAGTATTTTGTTTCTGACTGACCAGACATTTAAATATCAAAGAGGGGCATTTCACTACTTTCTGGACTTTAGACAGCGTCAAATTCAGGATGGTAATCCAAGTAAGAACATAATGTACTTTGTTCCTTTAGTTGAATGTAGCTAAAATAAAAAAAAAAAAGAGAGAGAGAAAAGATCAACTTACAGCTCTGTCTTCAAAATTCTTATAGATGAAACAAAACTTCCTAAATTCACAAACTGTGGTTCATATAATTTGCCTTTACTGTGGGATACTCATGTTCCTATTTGTCAAACACAAGAGGTGCCGATTTTGAAATATAGGTTGCCTACGTTATCATATAGCCGCCGAGAAAATCAGTGAAGTGATACTAAGTTGCATTCTACCCAAGACCATCCAAGTTAAAATATTGTGTTGTTTCATACATTTGAACTTGCAGAAAAGTCTTTCTTCTAAGGCAGTTCAAGTTGAATATTATTTTGATCGTATGTCCTGAATGTTATTGAAAACTGCAGCAAAATGAAAATCACCAAATCTGAGCAAAAGTAAGAGGCTTTGACATGAAAAAGGAATTCAATTCTATTTTGAATAGATCGTAGATTGTGCTTTTCTTCATTATGGCTCATATGCATTTCTGCAAAGGAAGACATGCCCACAGACTGCACAGCAGGCTGCTTAAAGTTTGGCATTGCATGACATGACACTTTCAAGGGAACACATTCTTATTTATTTTCAGTTATATAAGCAGTATACTAGATGACATCTTGTGACAAATGTTCCAAATGTGAAGCCTTTATCAGCTTTTTCCCCTCACTCTTGTGCCACAATACAGATCAGCTTGTCGTGGATCACTTGATAGCCACGAGGCTCCTTTCAGAGCACACTCACAAAGTGTCCTTATTATATAATGCTTCTGTCTGCCTAAATCAAGTTTTGTGTCAAACTAAAAGTATTAAATGTAATTTAATCTGACAAAAACATATGTTTTTTTTTTTTGTTTGTTTGTTTGTTTGTTTGTCTCTGCACATTTTCAAATGTTCCCTTGTACAGCAGACTGAAACATAAAAGAGATCAACTGTATTTGAGTACCGGTAAATATTCTGACTAATAGAAAAAAGTCAAGTTGCTATTAAACAATAACAAAATATAGAATGAAAAAATAAAAGCAATAGGCACAAAACTTCAATCATCATCATTAAACACAAGGAAAAAATAAATATATCAGCCACTCACTGCTGATAATAAGCACCAATGGATGGTAGGAAGGTTGGTTGGTTAGTTGGTTGGTTGGATGGATGGATGGATGGATGGATGGATGGATGGATGGATGGATGGATGGATGGATGGATGGATGGATGGATGGATGGAACAAGATGATACAAAACAACAAACATTACACATCACAACAGCATGACAGGATTTTATTCCACTTTAAAACTGGCATTAACTTTAAAGCAACCCATGTGTGGTTTCTTTGAATATAACTCAAAAGCACATGGACGATGCAGTTCGTTCTTCTTCACCAGTTAAAGTTACAAAAGGAACAATGTCACTGTTAATGGGGAGAAAAAGTGGAGTAAAGCTGCAAGGTTACTTACGAGTCAGTGCAAATTGAGAAAGATTCCTTCTCTGGATAGAGCACTGATGAGAAAAATGCATTTCTTTCAACAGATTGTGGATTAAGCACCAAAGGATGGCCACACGCGCACAAATTCACAAATCTCATCAAAGGCCAAAGCGGCACACCCACACACTCACATTCACCAACATTCCTCACGCATTAAACCAGAAACAGGGCATGCACAGAACAAAGATTCACCAATTGGCTGGACCATCCATGCAGAAAAGGATTTAAATATCACTGAAAATGGAGCCACACTGATTGCATCACTTCCGATTCAGCAGAGCTGGTCAAATGCCTCTGGTGACTAAGTAATTCAATACCCCAGACAGTATGCATAATGTCACAAATAACCTTGCATGCATGATCACCGGCAAGCCTAAATTAAATCCACTCGCTGCTATTTTCAAGGATGTAAGGTGTGTGTTTAGGCTGTAAGCCCGCTAGGGTTATTTGAAGTTAATTACATCTTGGGCCAAACTTCTGAAAAACTGTTTGTCTCTAAGCTTGCCTCATCTAAACATAAGACAGATATGTGGCAGCTGCTCCCTGTTGCCATCAGCTAAAAAAAATGGGATGAAAAAAACTAAGATCCAATAAACAAATGAGTAATCTCCACTCATTACATACACAGAGGGAGGTAAAGATGTTCTGTTTACTTTGGTTATTTTAGGGTTGCCTTTTCTCGTTTTTGTATTATTTGGCTCTAACTCATTAGAAACACATTTACTAAAGTATCTACCTCTTTGATTCACTGTAGATTAGAATCATCCCTGATAAATGACACATATACATGATTTAGTGTTCACTCGGGCTCAGAATATTCTGATTGAAATATGTAACACATTTGGCTCACATGAAGAAAATGGGACAAGTGGCAACAATCATGGTGTGTAGCTAAAACTGGAAAAAAAAGGAGGAAAAAAGGATTTTATTTAGTTTGTGGGTTAGTGGCAACAACTTATGCCTGACTGACATTCATAAAAAAAAACATTGCTAACAGTTCTTTGTAAAAATATTCACACCTTTTGATCAAATTTGTATCAAACTTTAATATATTTCATTGGGATTTAATATGACGCCATTATAAAATAGTGCATAGTTATGAACTGGAAATAAATTAAACTGTTGCTTTGATTGTTTTTTTTTTGCTTGCTTTCTATTTCCCCTCCCTACATTTTGTAGAACTGGGCCATTCCAACACATATAGATCGATCTGAACTAGAGTGACCATATTTTGAATATCAGAAAAAAGAATACCGAAAGACTTTAATCATACTCTGTTGACTTCAGGACTTTTGATCTCAACAAATTTAAAGTGTGTTTTCTCTATATGGTGAGATAAAGTAGCAAATTTCAGATTTCAAAAGTCAAAATGTATAAAAACCTGGTAGGTTTGCAATTACACTATCTTTGATGGGTTACACAAAGCCACAGAAGATGTTCTTGGGACATTTTGTATCAAACGATCCTGCTCTAATATTCTCCAAAACTTTACTCCTGACCTATTTGGTGTCTTCTTCATGTTCATGGTGTTTTGTTTTTTTTCTTCTTCAATAATGTTCTCTAACAAACCATTTATCATTTCCCAGAATGTGAAAAAGTTTTATAGGGTCTGGACACTTTCCAATATCAGTCAGTAAAATATCTTATATCAGTGAGGTATCTTTGTCTATGTGAACCTCATAAGAATAAAAGCAAACTTAAAGAACTCTGACTTTCTTTGCAACTGATTATCACCACAGAACAATACTGTCCATGATGACAAATTTAGGGTAATGTCAGAGAACAAATTGTGAAAACAGAGAGAGGTCCAAGAAGCAAGAAAGGAGCTGTGCGAGATGGGGAGCAGTGACATGCTGAGAGAGGGGGTCAGGAAAAATAAAGAACTGTGGATGAGAGTCAGACACTGCACTGAGTGCTGGGGATGGATGGAAGGACATGAAGTGGACGGGAATGTCCTTTTGCAAGAGTAGATCTGATTGAGGTCAGTTTGGCGACCAGATAAGACACCATTTTAATCACCCTTTGTCTGCCTCATCACCATGAAGGGGCTGGCCTCATCAAGAGGAAAGAAGACACACTGCTTGGAGACAGAGAGAGAAAGAGAGAGAGGGAAAGAACAAATGTGACTGTAGAGACAATAAAAATGAAAAACACTTTGCTGAATAAGACAGTGGAGAGGCAGTTCCCCAAAGAGAGAAAGAAAAAAGTTGGAAAGAAGTCTTGCATTATATGAATTCTTGAACGGAAACAATGAAAGCAATGGGTGCAATAAATATAAAATAAGAAAAAGAAAAACGCTTAAGTAACTCACAAGCAGCATCAGCACAGGGAAACGTGAGAGTAAAAAATAGAATAAGGCTTTAAATACACAATATTTACAGAAAAAAAGGCTTCTGCATCTAGGAAAGTCCTTGTTTAGTTATTGTTTGCTGTTTGGTGATATTTTGGATCTTATGCATTGTTAAAAAGCTAAAACAGGCTGAATAAGACACAAAACAAATAGTCTGTATTTATTTAAACAGCCACGTCACCGCATTACAATAGTCTCTTTCTAAACCTAAACAAACCTTCAACCAGGTTTTGCACAATTTGGTAATCTTCACCATATTGATGACAACAGTGAATTCAGCGGCAAGCCTCTCACACAACGACCATCAGATTGATCTGTGTCGAGCACACTCACAGTGTGAGGGCAAACCCCCTCCATTCAGTGCTTATGGTGGAAAACTACTTCTAAACAGATACTAGGCTGGGAGGTAATGGAAAACATACTGCATTTCAGCTTTGTTAGAAAGGACACCTAGAGTAGATTGTTTTCATAGGAACAACAACAAAACAGGGCTTCCATGGTAAAATGTTGATTTTGATTCAGAGTCCAGATACCAGACTGCTTTAAAATAGAGAAAAGTGCCACAAGTAGATGCAGCCTTCATTCTTCTTTGTTTTGTATTCTGCGTTGTTCTTTCACTGATCTTGTTGCTGTTTTTGATTAGGTTTTCACATGCATAATGTCCGTGCAGTATCACACACTAATGCTGTTTACCTTTTAAAGAAATTCAATTCAGTTTCCACTTACGTTGTCTAAATAGAGCTAAATCTCAAAAAATAATAAGCTTAGGACATTTTACATGAAAACAAACATATCCAATGTAATCTAATTTACAATCAGATTTAAACCAATAAGAAAAACATCTTTCAGGGATAGGAAGAAAAGCCTCCCAAAAAATACTAAACTATGTAATATCCATTTTGAAAAAAAAAGAAAAAAAAAAAAAGGTTTAACTTATATTTTCTTAAAAATAGCATTTTGAAGAGCATCTTTACTCTTTTCAATTATCGATGGTAGTATCTTTATTCATTCCACGGTAATCAATTACAATTGCTTACTACTACTGCTTTTCTCTTCCGCATGTAAACTGATGGAAATTTTTATTAAAAATGACGTGTAATATAATACAGTTATTATCGCTAATAATATTGCACTCTGGAAACAATATGGTGCAACGCTTGCCTGCGGTTTCTGTGTGATTCTGCTTTAAGTCTGTGGCCTGCTGTCATCACATCGCCACATACATGTGTGACTCTTGGAGAAATCTTAGGAGCTAACACATTAGGGGAGTGCAGCTTCACTAAAGGATTAGTTTGCACAGCAGGAGCCTGCTTTCAGATGTGTTAGCATAATGCTGGAGACAGCTGGGGATAGGAAAAGGAGCCAGAATAAGAAGAAAAATAGAACAAGAGATGGGTCTTTGTGAAAAGAAATTGAAAATTAGAAATGAATCACATTGATTCAAACGACATTAGGGCTGGTAAATTATGACTTACATTACTTTAGACCCACATTGACTCATAAAGGGCTGAGATTATTCATGACTCAATGTCACTAAAGAAAAGCAAATGTGGATTGGAACTGTATTATTTTTAGAGCTATTGTCTTTAATCTTTCACAATAACTACAAATGTAAGTGGGGGAGAATGTGAGCAATAAACAGGATCATTTCAGAGATGTGTGGCATGAAAAGGAAATGCTCTCCCTCCCTTGTAGGGTTGCGCCTTTAACACGTCAAATAATGTTACCAAAAGTAGTAGTTAGTCGGCTAATATACAGGGTTTTTCTCTTCAACCATCAATGTCAGCATTGGTATTAGGAGTAAGGTGGCCACACTACACCTTTATGATTATCTTTACTAGAATTTATTTTCACTCTGCTCTAATTTCTACTACAGCCTATCAAAGTAGCTTTGTTAGAAATTGTAGCTCAAAGTAAGATTCAATTTCAGACTAATTGAACAACATCAAACTACTTCTCAAAATTATATTGCAGTTTTATAGTGTTTTATAGTGTTGATCATAGTGTTTTAGGAAACACTATGATCATATAAACACTACAATGAACAAGACCATGCCATTAAATCATGTCTCTCATGAAAACAAAGGGAGAGGATTTTGGCCCATGCCAGTACCTGTCATGCAGTTTTTGTAAAGCACGTAGTTAAATAAAATGCTTGAAAGAAATAATTGATTTTTCGCTCTTGTCCATCTCCTTACTATGTCTTTTTCAAGGTTCTGTCAAAGTTTGTCTATTCATAAATTAAACAATAGAATTTTGTTTTGAATTTCTTTCCTCAGAAAGAATAACTATCACCACATATTTGATTGAAAATGCTGATACTATTTTTCAGTCAGTTAAAAAAAAAATTGTTAGAGAACATAAAAACTATCTCCAGTTCGTATAATTCCAGCTCTCACACAGTATTTGAAAATGTTTGAATGTTTTTCCAATGTTTCAAAGTAGATGGTCTTACCGCAGCTTCTTAAAAAATGACTCAATCTGTTATATGCACAAAAATCCAATTATACAAACAGTACACACACACACACAAACACGCACGCCCACAAATACCCCTGCACTTAAGAAGGTTGAGTGAGGGCTGTCCAAGATGCTGAGAGCAGAACTCATGTGTTGCAGTTGGCAGCTTTATTAAGGCTGCTGAAGTGGCAACATGTTCTTAAAAAACACTGTGTGTGCAGTGTGTAAATAGCAGCTCTAATATCAGGTTGGTGCCATTTTTGTAATGTGGTGATTTTCTGTTCTCAGATGCGCCTAGATTCAGCACTTTCAACCCAGCTTCTTACTCAAAGCAGCTTGGACTATAAGGAGTATAATCTTCCTGAAAGCATGACTTTCAAACCTTTTCACGCTTCTAAATGACATGAATAAAACATGCTGCAAATAGCACATGTACAAATCGTATCTCTCAATTTCTCTCTATTTTTACTTGAGTCTGTCTTTTACCTGTTTATAGAACATGCAAGCCAACTCCTGGCAGCTGGTGCAAAGTGATAAAGACATGATGTCCTCTGACTCCATGACCTTGCACATATCTTGCCTTTCAGATGCCCTCTTGGATCATGTCAACCCTGCTCCATCAACTTGAATAGACTTCACACAGGTCCTTGACAGCAAATCGGGGTGAATGGCAGACTTGGCCTGTCCGCTCACTTTCCTACGGCCTCCTATGTAAATCTCCACCTGGTGGTGTGGAGACAAGCCATAAAAAACAGACATCTGAGGCAGGGAGGAATGTGGACGAACCAATAATGTGGAAAAGAAAAAGGCAGATAGAGGGATGAGTGACAGATAGGGGAAATTCGAAAACAGAAGAAATCAAGAAAACAAGGATGTGGAAGAGTGACATTTATTGTATTGGGATAGAGAAGGGTGAACAGTCATTAAAAAAATGAAGAAACAGAAGCAGTTATAGGTGAAGATAAAATTTTGATATTGAACAAGAACAATGGAAAACACTAAAAACAGATTAAAAAGTAAGTGGAATAGGCAAAGAACGGGCAATCTTGTTTAATTTTTTTTTTTTGCCTCGTATCTGTTGTCGCTGATGATTTCTGACATAACAGCATCTGTCGACCGACCGACAGATAGACAGACCTATTATTTACAGAAATTGTCTTTAATATTGAATGAGTTGATCCTACACAAGCTGATTTACTTAACTAATTAAACATATATTTAATCTTTAATTATTGATAATGTTTTATCTAATTGCTTTTCCAGGAAGTGTTTTCAAAAGTCCCATTATCCAATTTTATTCAACCTGTTCTTAAAAGGTAAAAAATGTATTTTAAGTTGATGACGTGTCTGCTAAAAACAAAACAAAAGACAGATTTGAAAAAGGAGAGTGAGGCTGCAGTTTGAGGGACAGGAATTACTTCTGACTGGTGCAACGACAGAGTCCCTAGGCTTCTTGTTGTTGTCATTTATTAGTAAATAATGGACGAACTGTGCATTCATTTCTCTTTTCTGGCAATTGCTTTTAATTGGATAACCTTTTCGTTTGCTGAAGAGCTCTATTTTTAACTTTGAAAGCACCGGGTGTTAAAGAACCTCACTTTCCCTTGGGAGCAGCTCACACAGATAGCTTGACTGTTAATATGGAAAGAAGATGCAAGAAGTGGAAGTCAGACAGAAAAAAGCACAGACATCAAACGCATGGAAATTCCTTGTTTAAGGGGACTTTTTTTTTTCATTTATAAAAAGGACTGAAATATAAAGTTTTGAAGCAAATGGGTAAAAATTCTCCATACATATTAAATAAATTCACCTAGTTGAATAAAACGTTATTACTCCAAAATATGTGCATTTATTGAAATGTATCAACATTGCCCACCTACTGTGTGTAGTTAAACTATTCAAGACATCACAGCGGGAAGACCTGGGATAAAAATGACCACCTGCTTCTAAGTTTGAATTATCACATTTGGAAAAGTATTAGATTATGGTTTCAAAGAAACAGCATTTAAAATATGGAGGATCTGAAACTGCAGTTGGTCCTAAATAACATCTGGCTACATTTGAAAGTTTGAAAGTCGGCTGTAACCTAATTACAATTTTAGAATTGTGCCAGTCAGAGTGGCTGCATGTTGGAGTACGCCTGTTATTTCCATCTTAGTTTATTCTTTTTAAAATCTTTGTTTCCTCGTTTTCTGGCTAAGACATTTTTTGGTTTTTTTTGGTTTTTTTAATAATGATTCCCTCTGGAATCTGGTGCTGTGCAGCTGGAAGGACTTTTGCTGATAAGTTTTTACTTTTGGACAATTAATGAGATTATGATTCTCAACCAAAGAAACGAGGTGGCTTTTTACTTATTTTGATTTTGTTTAACAACAGGGAGCTGATTATTAGCATCTCAAAAGCTCAAATAATACCTTAACTATAGCAACAAATCCCAGATGATGTGAACATTTGGCATCATGGATGCAGAGCAGGAGTCTGAGTATGTTGTGACAAGAGAGACAGAACGTACTAAATCTACTTTTATAGTCATTTTAATCCCAAAAACTGATTTATGAGGAAACCTCAGTCAGATGTATTTTCTGGCCTCACACACCTCTTTTAATTATCTAATATTAATGCAAAAGAAAAAGTGTGTTTAATTGTTAAAAAGATCATTCATATTTGGATTATGCTGGCCTTATCATGGTTTATGAATGTATTTCAAGTGCTAGCACACACTTCCTATTAAACATGCAACTCACATTTTTTTTAGAATTTCCCAGATCTTGCATATATAATAGATGGCTTTGAAAATAAAACCATCTATAAACATTCACACCACTGATCTAATTCATTCAGTCCTACCAGTTTAATATCAATCACAAATGAAAACAAGTTGAGGATGCCCATTAGAAAAATTGCTTAAGGCAGTTTTAAATTTAAGAGAAACTTTTTGTCAGTTTGCTCATTAACCTGCTGTGGGTTTGAATTTGAACATACAGGGCTGTTGCTCTGTTAATCTTTGCAGACCTTTCTCTGGCACTTTATTTGAAGGGGTGTGCATAAAACTGACATGACACTGTCACAAGCATGAAATAACACCTGTTATGAACATGAAGGAGTCTTCATGAAGCTCTATGACTGTTGTCATGAAGTGTCATTTGGTAAGTAATGACAGTGAAACGTTGCATTCAAAGTGTCATTACTTACCAAATAATGGAACGTTGATCATTTTAATGGACTTTTTTTAGTACAACTTTGCATTAAAAGTGTCATTACTCACTAAATGTATGCAATTTTTTGTTTTTTTATGCAATGTTTATGACAGTGTCATGTCAGTCTTATGCACACCCCTTCAAACAAAGTGTTGCCGACTTTTCATTCCCTTTTTCGTTGATTCATATCTTCACTACTCATCTACCATTTTGAGAAAATTGTTTGCCCTATTTAAATATGCATACAAATTGCGTAAAATTAGCTTTACATTTTTTTTCACTTTTGTGCTGCAAGATTATAATAGGCCTTGCCAATTTTACAGTTTTTTGAAAACTGGAAAAAGAAAATCTTGTTTTCATGTGTTTAACGGCTCGAAAAACACGAGTTATTTATTTAATCATTCATCCACGCAATATATTTGATTCTTTAACAAGTGGCATCAAGTGACGGCATGTTGTGTACACTTCTTTAATCGGTATGTACTTTCATTGTCATCCCTTTTATCGTAAATTTCATTATCAAATAATTCTTGAATCCTTTTATCTTTGAAAGGCATTGGTTTCTGTAAGATCAAACATGTCGGGGTTGAGTGTGCAGCAAGAATATAACTTTCACTTTGTATCCCATATAATTAACTAATCTGACAAAGTAATTACATATTCATGCTTAAATGGGAACGTGTCTGTTAAGAGGCTGTAAGAAAGTGTGACAACTAATGTGCTTCATGGAAGCTGCAGAATGCCAGCATTTTGTTACGCTCAGCTGTGAGGCAGGACATGGTGACATGCATCACAGAGAATGAAAGGGGGTGTTGTTTATTTATTTTATATATTTTTTACTTACTATTACTCTCCATTTTATGATGAAAGGTCAGGGTAAACATTTACACAGGCGTGGCTAATTGGTGTGAACTGCAAAGGGAATGCATTAGACACACTTAGCTGAATGAAGATGAACTCTAAGCGCATGTGTTTGTGTGCAAGTGCTGCTAAGAAGGGCGGCATTTCTGGGCGTGCATCACTGTGATCATTATGTGTGGGGTCTACTAGCGTGTCCTTTTGCTTGCGTGTCAGTGTCTATCCTGATGCACTTTGTGTATTTCGGCCCAGGGGAGGTAAGTTATTGAACTGACCCCTGTAGTGTGACAACAGCTAAGTCCGAGGTAATCCAAAAGCCTAAACATCAGTTGCCACCAGCAACCAAAATGTATTAAAAATTAAAGCAGTCACTCAGAACAAAGTACGCTTTGTTGGTATCATCTTTTCAACTGGGGCAAGTGAGGCCTTGATGTTTGTCTTTGTGTGTTCATTCTTTCCTGTGTGTGTATTTGGGAGCTGTTTTGCAATATGCTACTATAGAAGGATGAATGTGAGTTAAGCCGAATCCATAGGGGGCTACACTGAAAGCCACTTATGAGAATAATAGTACGTGTGTTTGTGCTGCTTCACTTATTTTGCTAAGCTTACACAGGCAAATTTAAGGCTCTAGCCAGTTTAATTAGTTTTTCTTATTAAATTTGAATTTAGAACACTTTTTGATAAATGCTACTATTTGCGGGTAAATATTACAGAAAAAAAAAAAAAGATATTAGATCATATTTGCATGCTCAAACAGCAGGTGTGCTTATCTGCTTTTGTTGAAGACAGTTTGATAACCACTGAGGCTGACAAGGTCTTTGTGTATGTGTGGAGATCATGGAGGAGATGATTTGGCAGAGCTAAAGGCAAATAACACCTCCTTGTTAAGTGAGAATCTGTCTCCTTGTTAACAGCACAGCGAGGGTGACTGAAAGCAACACTTTTGAATGCCTTGTCAAAAAGTGACTCAAAAAAGCTTGGTTTTTTTTGTGTAGTATGACTATGAATTTTGTTTGACATACATTTGCTACCGTGTTATGCAGTTGCTGGTATTGCTGGCAAATTTTCTACGTGATAAAAGAAAAATAGTGAAACTGGTAATGATTTTGAAGTACAAAATTAGTTACAAAATTTGCATATCGCCCCATGTTATTTATTGACACATCTTTCTGTATGATAGATTAATTTTGATTAATTAATTACTTAAATTTTAATGTGCACAATTAATTGTTTTTGTTTTTTGTTCATACAACGTTACAGAATGGGAAACTTTGTTACAGGTTTCTGTTCCGAAGAAAAATGTAACAATGCACAAGCTATATCCGTAAACAAAGATTTGGCATGAGTGCCATGCACGCTGGGGCTCATTTTTGCTTTAAAAAAAATCTGATAGAATGCTGGAAAAGACTATTGTTGTGTGGACATTGTGCAACATGGCCTACTACTGAAGCTATTCAATCCTAAAACACCATCTCAGTACAAAACATATTGCAGCATGCACAGATGTGTCCACAGTGCACATTTTTAAAGAACTTCATTCATTTAACGTTTCAAAGGAAGTTAAATGAATGAAATGAACTGATAATTTTGCAGGAATCTTTTAAATTTTTCCAGAGCTGTGTATATATAGATATAGATTTTTTTCATACAGAAGAGAACACACTTTCTGTAACTTTTTTAGTCTGATTTCTTCTTTGTGCAGAACTTTCTTATTCCAAGGCATCCTTTTGACAGCTTGTCAGGTTTTCTAGTTGAGAACAGCTCACAAAGCTTTTACTCCATGTACAGAGTGAAAAAGCAGCACACACTTTGACACATACAACTATACACTCGTAAACGTTCATCAGTACACGCATTGTGCAATATTATCAATTTTCCCACTTTGTCACAATTTTGATAGGTTGTGAAGAATATGGTTTCTGTTGTGACCTCTGAGGCAAATGCCATTTATCAATGAGGCAAATGTCCCCAACACAAAGAAGTATGAAGGTCATTTCTCCAAAACAAGAAATGCCTGTTGTCATTCAGGCTTAATGACACCAACACGAAAGCACAAACCTATGTGTATTCTAACGACACAGGAAAAGTTTTGCAAGTCAGAAGAGTTGCAAAACCTTTCTTCAACCGAAAACATTTGCTCAAACAAATCTTGACTGAATTCCCATTTTTTTAGATCAGCAAAGATTTGCTAAATACCTCAATACTGAGAGAGATAACGTTTGACAACTTGTTTTCAGATTGAGGAGGTGTTAAAGATTTCCTGAGCCTCTGCAAACTGTAGTTCAGCTTGTTATACTGCTTTGCAGTATTAGTGTCCTCCTCTCTGAGTGGACTTCCAGGTCATGTCACCAAAGAAGCAAAGGAGACATTTTGCTATGGATAATGACACTCTGACCACCTTCAGCCAGTATTTTTTTTACTAAGTAATAAAGGTCGGTTGATACCAAGATTTAAGTTTTGAACGTGATTGATAATTTTAGTCAGAGGGAAATTTAATATGAGATTATTCATCAGGTTAAAATTTGCTCCTTCGTGTTCTCATATATAACATTCACCTTAGATAAGCACTGGTTAATTAAAGAGCCCACATTTTATCTGTACCATAAGCTGAATATTTTTAAAACTAAAACACGCCCATTTAGGAGGCAACATTCCCTCTCAAGTTTTGTTTAAAAACTTACACCATATTGGTTATTTATGGTTGGTTGCAGTTTGGCTTCACAGGCTCCCACAGAATCACTACTGGGACTCCAGACAGGTGTGCATGCTCATGTGTTTGTCAGTCTTTATAAGACTGAATGTACTTTAGAGAAGCTGAAAACTTCTCTCAATGACTTGTGTGTCTGTGCAGAAGATAATTCTGCATGAAGAGTGTCAGCAAATCCATGTCTAATATCCAGATATTCAATTTTAAAAGCACTATATTTGCATTGTGATGTTTAATTTTTTTTTTTGGTGAATATTCCTGTAATTGCACATAAAAAATTGTTTACACACTTTTCTATCCACAAGCACATCTCAATTTTCCCCATTATCTCAGGACATTTCTGTTTTTTACATATATATTTTTCTTCCTAAGCTACATAGTTTTGTTTTTTTTACTTGAGTTGCAAACATATATAGATTTATCCTGTAAAAAGTTGGACACATTTTATCATGGTCTCCTTTTTTAAGTCAAAAACCTTGATTGTTTTATGAAGGATGTATAGATTTGATGTTGGAGAGCCTTGATTTCATTAGCCAGTCATCAGTTTGTTTTCCTTCTTACTCTGCTGTCCTTTCCATGTCCCTGGTTGCATGACCAAATACACAAACACACACATGACGAGCACCCAGAGCAACTGCTCTGTCACAACAATCTCCAGAGCTGTATGCCAACAGACCTGTAACCGTCGGCAAATGCTCTTGTTTATGCTGAAGATGAATGAGACAGATCGTTGCTCGATCTGCCTAAATAGCTCCCTAAACGCCTAGACAGGTGGCGTGAATGTGTCTGTGGTTTGGGTTATGTGTTCTAGTAACGTGTGTCTGTGTGTCAATAGTTAATCGTTTTAGAGTGTGTGATTGCATGTATGCTTCGTGGATCTAGTGGCAGATGGCATCGTTCATTTGTTTATTTTTGCTCCTCTTCCCTTTTGACTCCCCCGTTCATCTCTCACATTCATTTTGTCTCATTTTTCATCCTTTTACCTTTGTGTTTTCCTTATATCTTGTAACGTGGAACACAAACGCTGAGGGAAGCCAAACCTAGCA
Organism: Poeciliopsis paucimaculata; assembly: GCA_903067055.1. Classification (NCBI taxonomy): domain Eukaryota; kingdom Metazoa; phylum Chordata; class Actinopteri; order Cyprinodontiformes; family Poeciliidae; genus Poeciliopsis; species Poeciliopsis paucimaculata. Next base: position 69,008 of record CAEGAD010024263.1, read on the forward strand.
ACTTTCAGCTGTGGTTGTTTTTCTTTACTTGCAGCTTTGGTTATATGCAAAAAATGAACATGCCCATACAAGTAATAACTGCAAAGGAAGAACATTCATTAGAAAGGAAAATTAAAGTTAACTTATAAACTTATAGTTTATTGTTTCGACATTACATGGATGATAAAAATTGATCAAAGGCATGCTGGAGTAGACCAGATAATTCTGCAACTATGCAATTATTAAGTTATTATATAAATAGGATTTTCAATTTGACATAAAACACATAAAAGGGTGAATACATTTTTTTTTTTTAATTATTATTTTTTTAATTAAATATACAATGAAGCGAGGCTTTATTAAACCATAACTCAGTGCTTATTGGCTCATCATTCCTCATGTTTATTCAGGATAATTTATCTGCTGTGGGTCTGCCCCCTAGAATCAAAACAAACACAGGAAATGGTTATGTAACATAAATCATGTCGTCAAACATTACGTGGAACCTTCTTGCAGAGCTGAGCCTTTCACTGTAGATGTAGAACGTTCTCCCTGGATCTTCTATGGATATTTTGCATAGGTCTACTAAGGTATGAATCAACCCATCAGCCCTGGTATGGATTGGCAATTTGTGCAAGTTAGTGGCAATTTCTTACTTACGGGAATAGCTTTCAATTTAAAACTAGAAAATTAAGTCCAGCCTTGTGCATTAAAGTCTGTTCCTTTGACTATTGAAGACATTCATCATCCAAAGCAAGAAAAGTGACTCAGTTAATGTGCCACCTTGTCTACTTTTGTACGTCTGTCTTGCACGTCTGTCAGAATTACCAACAAGGTTCTCAAAAATAGAAAACATCGCTTTTGATGGAGAAACAAAGCCTTCTCTGAAATACATTATTCACCTCTTGTACCATTACCTAGTATTTGATCATTTGATTGGAACATATTTATAATTCACACGAGAAATCCATTTTAATGACTGCTGAAATGAGAGTAGAACTTAGCTTTTTATTTGATAGTACCATAATAGAAACACCATCCAACTCCCTTGATGCGTTATCAGCACACACACACACATCTTAATTGACTGTATTTAGAGCATGTCCTTGGAGTTTGTGTCTATGCAGATGAAAAGTAAGAATGTCATTACTGTGCAAGATTTGTGAGAGCAGGTAAGGACTAATGCAACCCTTGTAGTATTGGAAAGCAAGTTTATTGACAAACTGTGTTCCTGATTGGGTCCTTCATCCAAGCTATCATAAAACAGAAGGCAGAGGAGCTAGATTTTAGGGGTTTTTTTCCACAGATTATCTGTCTCATATCATACTGTCCTGACATAGTGACAGGTTTAGCAAATATGTTTATATATTTACAGGCAGCAGAGATGCTGCCTAATGCACAGGTAATGCTCAGTTCTTTTGAGTCGTTTGGCCAGAGGGATGAACATCGCTTACTTGTAAGTACAGCTGGGAGGAACAGATGTGAGAAGACTAAGCCAACCACTGTAGGAGGGAAGACAGGCCCATGATACTTGTTAGGAAGGATAGAAGCATTACATAGTTTCATGACAATGTTGAAAGTTAACCCCCCCTCCTTCCCCACAAAAAAAAAAGGATCTAAATACTTTCTAAAAACAGCAGAAAAATAAATAAGTGTGTAACACAGAATCCTCATCATGACCTCCATTAATTTAATGTTTTGTACAAATATTTATTGAAGTAGACATTGTGCTGGATTGTTACAGTAATGACAACTGAGAGAAGAAGTCTGTGCAGTAGCATAGACAGTACAATGTTTTAAGGAGAAACTTCAGCTGCAGCAGGAAAGCTAAAAGGAATAGTGCATGTGTTATTTTTTTAAGCCCTCAGCCTCCATCTGCTACAGAGCACAAAGAAATTTGAAATGCTGCCAGCCTGTTAAAAGACTGACAAAGGTTAGAAAAATGTACATTCTAGAAAATACACAGAGACTGCTTTTGTACTTAGAGATGCTAGCTTGCATTAACCCTTTCACATTCTTAGCTTGATGCTCGGGCGCAGCAGATGCGGGGGCGTTATCCTGTCAGACCGTCAGTTTCTGAAACAAAAAATCCCTCATAAAAGTGCACACAGGATCACTGTGACTGTGCTGTACTGTGCAGAGAGCTAAAAACTTGCAGGGTCCAAATGATCCACTTTTTAAGACTGTCAGATGGTTTGGAAGTGCAGTTGCCAAAAACAGTTCACCATCATCTGGTTGTTTGTTTCACTGAAACTGCAAACCACTGCAATGGTTTGTTTGGCTTATTTTATATCACATTCACTCTTTGATCAGTCACTTAGACACATAATGTACAAGTCTTCACTTATAAATGATTAATAAAACATGAATCGCATTTTATCACTTGGATTCTGTGGCTGAATCACTTGGATTCAGCCACAGAATCCAAGTGATTCTGTGGCTGAATGTAGGAACTTGTCTTATCTACCACCTTTTGTCATCTAAAAATACTGAGTTGTCACAGAATTGACAACAGGAGTTTTTTCTTAAAGTCTGGCTATACGATAAAGTTCGTTGCACCTCTTCCTTCCTCCTTTTTTTACAATGTGTAATTAAGATTTAGCAGAATCACAGCTTTATGGGTCTATAATTTATAGAAGAACGATACCTTAATAATCACTGATTGACAGTGCTTAGCCTGAGCTTTATCTTGCTTTATTTTACAAGTTTTTGTTCCTGCCATAAAATAAACCATTCACCACTTCCGTCTTTTTTCAGCAGTAGTTGGACAGGAGGGAGGGGAGACAGCGAAGGGTAGGACAAGCAGTAAATTGTTAGGGCTGCAAACCGAACCAGTTGAGGACCGTAGTCTCTGTACATAGTGTGTCTGCTTTACCACTGAGCCACGTTGTGCACTTCTAACTGAAAATTGTAATAATTGTAAAAACTGAGGTTTATTTGTATAGCCCTTCATGTTTTCAAGTTAAGTTTCAAGGATGTCAAGGGAGAGTGGATTGAGTTGATCCAGCTTCTAGAGTGACTTTAAAGCAATGCCATGACACTCATACCTTTGGCACAAATCACCCCGTTCCTGCCATTTTGTGAAAAATGCATCCTCTATAACTTTGGTGTAGCTTAAAGAATGTGTCAAATGTTTATAATTTGTGTAGAACTGTTCAGACACAACAATCAAAACACCTTGATTATAGAAATTTTGTAGCATGTCAGCAAGGTCTGAATTAATTACTAATCATTATAATTTTCTATACAATGTAATGATTCAAATAAAAAATGTGGACAGATGTATCTATTCATCTCAAATATTTTTTAAAAAAGGAAAACTGCGCTATTAAACTTACATTTCCACTTCCAGAATTTTCTGACTTGACTCAAGTTAGTTCTGTCCAAGTCTTACTTTTTACTACGTACAGAACAGAATACTATCTCATGATCTCACTTTTTACTACTTATGTTTAATACTCTAATATTTTATATAACAAGTAAAACACTATCAAAATTGGAACCTGAAATAATACAAAATTTGAGACTAAATAATGCAATGTTGTTCAGGTGACAAGTTATTTTCTATGCACAGTGTCCTCAGGCTAACTCTCTGATTTACCTCTGTTTATTAAAACTCTCCACAGTGTTGACCGAACGCAGGACCCAAGGCTCCTGTAAAAAAATATCTCAAATCATTGGGCCATATTATAGTGACAACATGCACCTTTAATTTGCAGTTTGTGACATCAGTAAAACTTTTCTTGTTGTTAGGTAACAAAAAAATAAATAAATAAAAAAATCTGTGACAAACGTGTATGCTATTTGGTAAATTGAAAGCAAAGGTATGAGCTCAGTTTTTTCTTAATAAACCATAAATATTTGCAGAGGAATCGAAATAAACAACCACATAGACATGGAAGGAAAGATGAGAAATGTCAGTGCTGCAGCAGGATGTCTTAATCTTGGTTGTCAAGACCCTCTATGCACTGTTTTTAGATGTTTTCTGTCCAAATGTGCTCGATGTGTATTGGGGGATCAATAACAAGCTTCTGCATGACTTGATAACTAGCAAAAAAAAAAAAGTAATTCATTCATTTAAGCGAGGCATTCTAGAAAAGGAAAGTATTGCAAAACATCCAGTGTACCAAATCTACAGGACCGTTTTATGGAAACCGTTATATAGAAAAATACTTTTTTTTCAACAGGTTGAAAAAAAATATTTCCTTTTAAAACTTTTACACAGTAAAAATAACAGAGTGAGTGGTGAGAGTTTCACATGTAAAGTATGAAATGCACATATTTTACAAGATTTCTAAATATTTTGAATGTAAAAAGCTTTGAACTTTAAATCCACACTTATTGCTGATGACAGTGTCATGAAACTTTCAGCGAGGATTCTCTGCAATTCTGAGAGAATATTGGAAAAATTTCTCAAACTACTGTTTTGGTAGTTTGCTTTGATCCTAGTTTCATTATTATGTTGGTAAGTAAACATTTTTGAACTGACCAGAACAAAGCAATTAAAAGTGTACTCTTAAAATAGACACCTTTAATACTGTTTTATTTTCACCCTTGCTTTTTCTGGTGAGAATTTAACATGCACACCACACAATACCAAACTGCAGTAATAGCAAAAAGACTGGATAGTTGATGATAAGCTTAAATGCACATTAAGGTTAAACAAATGAACACATGACTGAATACAAGGATTAATATTCTACTTATGTTGTTGAGTTTTACTCCTTATCATACATTCTCTTTATGAATGTATGATAAGCCTTGACTAAATGTATGCTTACTAAACAATGCCTCTATGCCACGACAGTATGGCCTTGCTTAAACCAAGTTTGCCCCACTGATTTAGCTGAATGAAAGTAGAGTAGTAGGTAAATGCTGTGAATTGTAAACGTCGAATAACAGTCCGTGCCTCGATAAAAAATTCTGCGCTCTGACTACTTCTGTATCTGACTCAGAGGCATATCAACGGGCTGTCAACTTTGACCCTCGCTGTGCAACAAAAGCACATCAGAGTTTGAAGTACCGTGTTTTGACGCACAGCTGCACCCGAGCCAAGCAACAAGCTGCCGTACGTGTCCATCTGCAGTGAACATTTGTGGCAGATGGGGGACACTCTGAAGAGCCATCGGCCATTACACCTCCCAAAGGAGCTACTACCTTACCTGAAATGACAAATCACTCCTGCGTTCATTCCCCCTTCTCCTCCCCGGTATTGTTTAATCCTCTACGGGCGTCTGGCACAGCAGGAGAGAAATTTAACACGACACATCACTGTAAGTGACAAAAACATCAGGTGAAACAACTAGAGGAAGGGCAGATGGGAAGAATGCAAAGAGGATTTAGATATTTAGATGGATTAAAAAGGAAAAATTCAAACCAGAAATTGGTGTGCTCAATATCAGACTTGTCACAGCTTTGTAAGGAAAGAAAAAGCAATCTTGCTTGGATTAGCAATAGCAGAGAAGATGGAACAGTGAAGCAAAAAGAGAAGGGGGGATAAATTCAAAGAAGTTATGACTTATTGATGCTGATTTAGTTGATTCTCAAATATGTGGCTTTCATCCGAAGCAATCACTGCTTTCAGTGAAACTTGCCCTTGTGTATTTTGTTTTATTTTTAAAAAACACTGTCAATGTGACACTTAATGTGATTCTACTTGATTTAATAACAGTGCAGATATTCTTATTATGTCTCACAGTAGAAGTGTCCATAACATGACATGCTTATTCTCAAAATCTTGCTAGATTTAGATCTGTCCCTTGACTGCTTGAACATTTAGGTTTGTCTTTTTGAAGGCAAGCCTAAGTCCCACTCTCAAGTCTTTTGCAGCCTATGTTTATGGACAATGTACTTTTTTTGTATTCATTTGTTTCGGGTTTCTTAGTTTAGAATCTAACATCTCGCAACCAGCTGATGCTGCTGCCATCATGTGTCAAGGTGAGGATTATGAAATCAGGCCATTAGTTTCTTGCCACACAGTGTTTTGCACATTGGTCAGAATACTCAACTTTGTTCTCATTTAGTCAGATCACCTACTTTCACATTTGGTACAACTTTGTTTTCGTCTACCACCTACAATTGATATAAAATACATTTAAGTTTTGGCTGTAAAGTGACAAAATACGAACAAGTTCAAATGGCAGCAATACTTTTGCAACAAATTTCTCATCTGAAAGCACTTTGTTCAGTGCTTATAGGTTTATACAAACCTATTGTCATGGCAGAAAGCACTTTAAACACAGTTGTTTCATTGTTCCTTCTGTTCTTTACTTTAAACAAACCTCCTTTAAAATACTGTTTCATGAATAGTGTAAATGCTTGGATGGCATTTATTGTAACATCTACAGTAATATGAGATACTGTAATATCTTCAAAAACATTTCTTTTTTCCCTCTTTCCAAGACACAACAAGGCTGTACAACGTTTTGGTAAATAACATGAAATTGGTGGTTATCCTTAAAACTATATATGTTTTTACAAGCAAAAGCATGCAAACCTTTGAGAAAAGTCTATTTATGTGCACACAAGTATAATAATGTGAAAGAGATGGTGAAGCAGACAAAGCAATGGTTGAGGGGTGACGATGGGCAACGTGACAGAGACAGATAGAGATTTCAAAAGGCTACCGTTTCTTATCAGCAAAGGTCACTCAAGCAATTACGTGACACATTGATTTATATTCCCGAGGGCAAACACTCCCAGCACAATAACAGCAAGTGAAACACGAAGAACATCGCATACACAAATGGAGGCATGGTATTAACAATTAGCACTGGATCACAGATCATCATTTTCTGGTGGAGTCTAGTGGTTGACGAAGCTGTTTTAGTCTCTCAACTTGTGTCTCACATTACAAGAAATCTTCAGTTTTTATGGAAATTTTGTACCATGTATTTAGCTTACTATTACTATTATAATTATTATTATTACTCTAAACACTTTTTTTACACATGCAATCTCTGTTGAGCTTTATTTGCTTCCACAATCATATTCGTAGGTCAAAGAGGTGCAACAGTTGGGATCTTGACTGGTTGAGTTGTTTGATTTGAATCTCGATTCATTATTATGTTGGATTCTTATTTTGATTGTATCCGTCTTATTCCTGTTTCCTTGTAGTTCAACTCTTCTTAGTGTTTCTAATTATGTTTATTTGTCATTTATAGTTATTTTTTGTTACTCTAGATTCAATAAGTTTCTGTACTTTGGTTATTCCTTAGTGTTTGAATTATTTTCTGTTCCCCTGTGCTATTTTCTCTTTCACCCTCCTCAGTCTGCCTCCTGCTAACGCCACTCACACCTGCAATCAGTTAGCTCATCAGCCCAGGTGTTTTGTTCAGTGTTCAACCTCCCCAGTATTTAAGCTTCTCATTCTCATTTAGCTCCCACTGGATCCTCACATCTACTCTTGTCACTTCTCTGTTATTTCCCCATAATGCCCCACAATCTCCCCAAGTTCTCCTTGCTGGTTTGTTTTCCTGGGACTAATGGTTTTTGTCCTTCCTTTGCTCCCTCTGCTGCTCTGCATTTGGGTCCCCATGCCAACGCAACATGACAATAAGGTTGATAAAGGCAAAATGAACTCCATCCACAAACTGTTTAACAATCTCAGAACATAAAGACAAAATATTAGGGAAAAATTAGAACCTCAAAGTGGTTAATTTGCATACTGACAAACATGAAAAGCTTAGATCTGTTGTCTTTAGTAGCAGTGGTCGTGCATGGAGAGAAGATCCTGCTTGATGAAGTAATTTGTGGGCCAAATATTGCAGCCAAAAAAAAACAAACTTTGCCAACTTATTTGAATATATATTGTAACATAAATTAATATTTACTATATACATTTTGTACATTATTTTCTATTTTATTCCATATTTTGTATATAGTTAATGTTACTTAGTGTCACGTTTTTGTCGAGCAAAAAGTAACAGTAACATGCATACAAACTAATATTGAATTTCTATGCGTTTTCTTTTTATTTTTTAGATGCAATATCTGAAACATTACTTACTTAATGAAGCTATTGATTTATCTCCATTTCTTGCCAATTATGACAGAATCTGTCCTCCATACTTGTGCTCTTTTTTACATTATTATTAAACAGCCATGGTTTTACTTGGAAAGATTCCTTGTAATTTTAGATTTCTTTGCTCGACTTAGCTTATAAAGCACATGATTAGATTTTAATAATCAAACAGGTTCATAATAAAGAGGTCATAAAACCCATTAGTCTATAACCTCCAAGGACCAAAACTATCTACATTATTTTTATGCTCTAATGACTAGCTTATAAAATGTTTCCCAATGTTCAAGAAATTATTCATATCCTCCCTAATAACCAATAAATCTTGAATCTACAATGGATCTTATTAGGTTATACCTGGAAGGCCATACTTGAAGTACGGAAGTAAGGCCATTATTTTCAGCATGTGTCTTGAACCCTCATTAAAAATCTGTGTGAACACTTAAAATAGTTTAAACTCACTTTAGATGAACTAATTATATTTATTGTCTTCACATATAAAATGCTGAAGTTATTTGCCACTTTAGGCATGCTTTCATTACAGGAACCTTACCAAGAAAAAGGGATATTTAAAGGAGGGAGTATTGTTGCCAATTCCCCTACCTTTTCCAATGGAAAAAGTACCAACGCAGATGTTTACCCGTGAAATGGTTTGAAGGCAGCACTTTCTAATTTATCAGTAACTTTTGGATAGACTATTCTGGAAGCACAGTGCTAAGCTTATCAAACTGGCACAAGATTTTCAATATTTTAATAAAATGTGTTGCAATCAACTAGCTTTAATTGCTATAAAAAATACTGTATATCTCAACCCTGGCTTAAACAAAAATAAGCTTAATTACTTCAATGCTTTGAAATTGGGCTTCTGTCTCTTTAAGAAGCTCCTACTCTTTCCGACGCTCCGCCTCATGACAACAGTGCTTCTCATTGTCCTGCTCTTGGGAGCGATGGACAGAGAAGTAGTTTATATGATAAGCTCAGCGGACTTGCGGTTGTTGGCAGGCTGCTCTGTGAGGCGGCCATTCGACTGGAGGCTGCAGAACCAAGGAGGAGTTCTGCTGAATTAGGTGGCGCCAAAGCAACACTTCGAATATGTTTTTGATGAGAGAATAACATTAGAACATGACAAAAAGGAGTTTATTTTACATATCACTTCCTCACGCCTTAAGCAGTTAAGTCGCATTAGTTTAATGTAGTCTGCCGTTCATGTTTTCTTTTACTCTTAAAAGATTTTAAATCATCGAAAGCCTGTTTAAGCAATCTGTTGCTAGAGGGAGTAAATGTTTGAGTCTTAGTTAAACCTTTTAGGACTAAACCATTTTCCTCCTCAGGCAAAAGTAAAAAAAAAAAAAAAAAGCCAACAAAACAAAGATCATTTCTCCCATCCACTTAGCTTCCTGCAGCAGATTTTCTAGCGAACAGAAGGAAAAGTTGTGAACAATGATTTGTTTTTTTCTGTACTATTTTAGAATTGTGTCTGCCTGTCGTTTTAGTGATGGCAGTTGAGGAAATGAATGAAACCTTTCAGTCTGTGTTTTCTACGCTTGCAGATGTTGAATTATCACCAACAGCCGCCTCGTTCAGCACTTCTATCTTTGCAGTGGAGGATGGTTGTTTACGGGGCGTAAATTTCTGGTAAGCTTCATATTGTCAAACATTACAGAATCAGGGTCAAACATTAGTGATTGGTTAAAATTTTAAACTTCAACACAGTACACGCCTCCTGGAAGGAACCTATTCTGATTAGCTGAGAATCCAGTCCCTCATATGAAACAAATTGTTGGCAAATATTAAAAGATTTTTAAAAAAGAGTCTTAATTCTAAGTACCAAATATACAGGATTTAACCTACAATCAGATAGGGAGGGTAGAAAATGTTAATCTAAGTGATTGGACAGCTAACAGCCATCGGACTTTGGGGGAAATGGTTCATACATGATTTGGAAAACGACATCTCTGGCTTTCACATTCATATGAACAAACATCTCATCATATTCCTTCTCGAATAATCTGTGTTATTCCAGTGACTTTACACCACACATTTATAATCAAGTCACATATCCCTTGTGCTTTATAAGTTATGTATAGGTGAAAACAGATGTATGTTTGTTCTATTGACAACAAATAGAGACTGATTTTTTTGCAGATATTGTGAGAGAGAAACTCCCCTGTTCACAAAATGATGAGCTTCTCTACAGAATCTGCTGTACTAATCTATTTAAACTTGGAATGAGATGGGGCATAAAATAGCATATGGATTGCTTTTGAATCTTGTAATTTAACACACTTAACAGTATTGAACTCTTTCCTCTCGCCTGATTGATTCGCCATTGCAAAATCGAATGTGTACATCAACAGAGTGCCCTAATTGTTAATACAAGCTTTGAGCTATGTTAGAATTATTGGACTGACTGTGAATATTTTTTATTTTTTTTAACATATTAAGAGAGATTGTGAGAGAAGCTCATGCAAAAGATCATTACTAAGGGTTGTCCCACACACCTAGGCGCTGTTGATTGCAAGCAATGTGGATGCAACATTTTAAGACAAGACATTAATGAACCTGCTTAAATTGTTTTATTACAGGGTTAAATTAAACAAAGCTGAGCTTCTCCATCATATCATTCTAAACTTTGACAGTACCTTTATAGAGATGGCAGAGAAAAGTCCAAGGGCCCATTGTCTTCTAGTGGAAGCATGGAGCAAGAGCGTCATCCATATGTGTTATGAAGGTAACATTCTTTTAAAGCTATGCTTCAAAATCATCAAGCAACAACATGTCTATGAAAGCAATAGCTGAAATAAGATTATGTTCTGTGGTGTGGTGTCATTATCTGTAATAGTTCCCTTACATGTAATAAACTTGTCATAGCCTCATGAGTTTGTTGTAGAAAATGAAATACATGAAGAAAATCAGACCAGTGGACCAATGAACAGGCCAAAAACAGCAAGACAAGCAAAATGTATTCCACCAATTCATTTTACTCATCACTCAGTGTTATTTGATAAAAAAGCAATGGGTAATAGTTTGTCCAACATACGCTTACATTGTATGCTCTTTAAATTCTCTTTAGCTGAACTATAATGTGATTATTATTTAGAATAGGTGTACCTATCACAATAAAAATAACATTGAATATATTAATTTAGGTAACACATCAATAATCGATACATTTGACTAATTTTGCAGGAACAGGAATAATTGTTAGTACTGTTAATAATGAAACCAGTTAGAACCTGTTAGAAATTTATTTTTATAGTTTAGGATTGTGAAATTATGACAGACTCGAGCGTAATCAGGATAATCTCAAACCACTGTGTCTAATTTCAAAACAGAGGGGATTTTTCAGAAAGAAGAGACACATTTCAAATTTGTTTTCATAATACAGGTTTTGTAGGAAGTGTTTTTACAATTTGATTCATAAGTCACCATTTTATCCATGATGTGATGGAGAAAGTTGTAATTAAGCCATTTTCAGCCATGTTTTTTATCCTCTAAAAAGCTTTGTTGTGTTAATAATGTTTTTGTGTGTTCCAGTATTGTCTGTAAAAATATAAATAGGATTTTAGACCCCCCCCAACCGGTAACAGCAATATCAGTTAAATGCATGAACATTACAAACATAACACATTGGAAACATTGCAGCTTATCTGAAGACAATTGTAAAAGCAGGACAACATTTAGCATTCATGCAGTTGTTACACCATGTTTACACTGCAGAGGGAATAAATACTGTTGTGTCATATGTTATCAGATCTGCACTGTAGTGACCATGCGCATGTGTAAATGTAGCATGAAAGACAAAACTGCATTCATACCCATCCCAGCCAAATATTTTTATCACACATTCACCTCTCCTGCCGTGAGCTTTAGTTTTCCATAGCATCTGTTCTTCTTGGCACTTGATGAACAATTAGGCCAGCTACTTCACACTGAATTCATTTCAGCACATTGTGCATAAATGATAAATAAAGATACATGTTTTGTATGCTTCCAACTGCAAATAACCATCCTCTGACAACGCAGTTCCATCCTCACACATATAACCTGCTAAAGTGACAGTGACTGTATTTTTTATGACACAATAACACTAGGTAGTCTTAAATATTTACTGAGCTTTTGTAAGCATTTAGTTTACTTGTGGAGAGGGCACTTCACTTTTAGCTAATTCACTGTTCAAAAGCATTAGATGGCTAATTGAACACACAAACCAAATGGAAATAGTGGAGAAAGCAAAATATGTCCCCACAGTTGTTGCTGTAGTGTGCAATGAATTTCAAAAGCGCAAACATTCCTCCTGTAATATAGTAAATAGCAGAATTTTAAAAAGTATGTTTTAAGAGAACTAGTGAAAGTGGCTTGTTAATAAACAAGCTAACCAACAATTATTTTTCTGGTATTTGAAGGAGACCTGAAGTTCAAGAGTAAAGACAAGACTCATTTGCATGTGAACTTCTTTTTTTATCCCTTGTGAAAGTATTCGCACATTTAAACAGCAACAGCTCATCGTAGATACTGCTGCCAGAATTCTAACAAAAACAAAGAAAATGAGTCAAATCAAAGCAGTTCTTAAATCATTGCACTGGTTCCTGCTTATCAATGTGAACATTTTTTTAATCGTGCTGTTTGTCTCGTAAGCACTAAATGATATTGAACTGTAATACAGCGGTGGTTCTAAAGAGCCACATGTTAGTCTCTGAAGTAAGCAAGGTAAGGCGGCAATTAGTCCTCAGCTCTGCAACAAACCTCAACTGTGCAGAAACAGTCGCATTTAAACCAGGACAGAGAACATTTCTTTACCAAAGCTTTTGAATAAACATATAATGGAAACAAATAATGGATTGTTTGAAACATTCGTTTCTTTTTGTTTATAATATCTGCTTAGTAACATTTTTTTTATGCTATAGTTTTATGCTTATTCCTTTTTATTTTATGTCTTTTCACTGATATCTTGCAAAACACTTTGGATTGGCTTGTATAATAATGGCGTTAAAAATGCGTCTAATATCATGTTCTTGCTCCTTGGGCTAATTCCCCATGAACAGGTATTGGCAATTTTAATCAGAATGCCAAATGGTCATTTTTAGCTTCGAAGGCAAACATAAAAAAATCAATGAAAACAAACCTGACTCTTAACCAACTGGCAAAGCCTGGCAAAAAGAGAAAAGAAACCAAGGGTAGGTACAGAGTGCTGAGATGTGGAGATGAGCAACAGCAACACCACTGGCAGGGATCAAGAGGCCGTGCCCTCAAGGTACATAGATGGAAAAAAGACGACAGGGAACAAGCATACAGACATCCAAGGGGAAAAACAAGAGGAAAGACAAATCCCACAACCAGCAGGAGCTGTGACACATTTTTGTTTGAAGGACAAACAGCTTGACCACAAAGTATGTCAATAATACAAGCACAAGGCTTTTGAAGGGTGAAAAAGCCACAGGTGCCGTGAAAGATCTATCCTTACATAGAACTTTTGCCTCATTTGCTCAACTATATACAAATTTTTAACCTGCCAGGTGTTCACTTTTTTAGATGCAAGTTAGGGACTTTATTTGTAATTTTTTTCTCTGGTTTTCTGATAATCCCTGTCTCCTCCACTATGGCTGATAGAGTACTAAAAATTAGTCACATTGCAAGGGGTTCAATATCAAAAACATACAACATTTCAATTTCCAATTTGACTCCTGGATCTAATCACCTTCACGCTACTTGGTCAGACAATCTTAAAATAGACATTGATGATGAAATGTGGCAAACTATTCTAAAAACACATTCATGTTTCCTGAATTTCTGCCTGACACAGAATTACTCAGTGTAAAGTAGTCCTTGGAGTACACTGGTCCAAACGTTGTGATGGCATACACAATTATAACGACCGTAGCAGTACAGGTTTTGAGCCAGTACATTGAGCCCTATAGATGCTCCATCTTATTTGTTTAATTGTTTAATATTCATTTTCTGTAATCTCTGTTTGTTATTTTCTTTTCATTTATTTATTTGGGTTACTTTTTATCTACCTACCTCGGTATGGAAAAATTTTTTATGTTGTTTTCTGGGTACTTTGTTTTATCTTTGGCTTTTGTTTTGTCATTTGATGTTTCGTGTTAATTATTCTAATTGGTGTTCATGTCCTTACTTGAATGCCTCTATATGGTGTGCATTGTTGTGTCAAAAATAAAAAAAATAAATGACACTTAAAACAGTATAAAAACAATTCTAGAATATGGACATGACAGTATATTTAGTGTATTTATGTACTAGGATGTCAAAATAATTTTATTTCATTTTATTTTTTGCACAAACAATAAAGGTAAACAGCATATATCTCAGTAAAAATCTCATAGTTAATATGATTAGAAGGTGTAATTAGACTCTTGATTGATTTTAACACCGGGGGAAGCCTACTTTATCTCTCTGTGCAAGAAATATCTCCTAGTTATCGATATACATGAGCAAATATCAAGCTGTAAAGCCCAGTAACATCAATTTGCAGAAATGCATATTGAGATGGAATGTGAAAAATTAGACAGAAATAATTTATGTTTGATATATCCATCAGCAAGACTTGACCAAATAAATGAGTAGGAAGGGATTATTATAGATTCATGGACATGATTTTTTTCTTTCCTTTTTTTCCCATCTTGTTTCTCCTGCTGGTTTTCTCATTGCTCTACTTCTCCATGGACATTTCACTGATTACTTAAGTAATCACAGGGCCATACATCAAACAAGGAAACCCCTTTTCAATAAAGCCAAATCAGTTTTCACTTGGTGATAAATTTGCAGAAGTGGAGCTTATTGAAAGGCTCTGCTGCATACAGCAATTTTCCTATGGTTAATGCTAAGTCAAATAGGCCACAAACATAAGCAAGTCAGACAGAAAAAATGCTAAATCTGATCACAAGTTGTAGATTAGATTTTGAGAACTTAATGTAGTCAGGCTAAAAGGTCTATCTGTCCAGTTAAAATATAACAAAACCCTTTTGATTAAAATTATTATACACAACCATTTTTTTTTTTCTTTTTTTAATTTTTTTTTTTACCAAAAGTACAACAATAAAGATATTCAAATTAATCCCATGGAAGACATTACAGTAGAGCCACAAGAATTTTACATTTCTGTTTGATGGATATAGAAATAAAAGTAGATATAAATTTTCCTGAAAACACCAATAAATCTTCCTTAAGGAAATGATCAAAAATATATATCCAAAAAGATGCTACCCTAAAAAATTAGAATGTCATAATAAATGCTTAGAGTATTTATTGCTCTAAGCACTAAAACTGACAACTCATGAATCATCTCATAATATGACAATCAGGAGAAAAGACAGATTTAATAAAAGAAAGAAAGAAATTATGCACATCATATTCCAATGATCCAATATTTTCTTCTGTTTCTCATTTCCACTTCAATAACAAATTCTCTGATGACAAACGTATATTCAGATAGACTCACTTTCCTTACTCTCTGCTTTTATCATTTTATTTCTTTTGATTCCTTGCTGTCTCAGGCTTTCAGATCTGATAGACATAGACGAGTTTCTGTTTATTACAGCTGTCAGTCATCACTGTAATTAAGAGCAGCAATGAGGAATTGCCTGCATAGGCAATGATTCACAAGCATACACGTGCGTGCATAATCAGTCATGTGTAATTATAGTGCGGCAAGGAAAATATCTTGCAGTCAGTAACGTGTCTGCATAGCGACAGTCACAGTATGACAGAATAATGACTGTCATTAGTGTATAAAGACACAGGCTTGTAGTTCTAACAAATTTTGGCTCTTCTACCCATCATTAGCTCAGTTGTGCAGGTGTGTTTGTAAATGTGTGTGTGTCTTTGCGTGTGCCCTGTGTTCAACTGTCTGTGAAGTTTTGATGTGAGAGACTGTAAATAACAGGAACATTTTTCTTCAAACATTTTCAACTAATTTATCTCGAAAACGTAAAGATTTTACTGTTTTAAGGATCTAACACGCTTTAAAGATTTGCAATGAATAATCATATGGAGGTCTGAGAAAGTCTAAGAAAGTACAGCCACTTGTTTAAGTTGCTTCTAACAGCATAGTAAAATCCTGACTTGCTGGCAGATTTTTCACTTTCAAAGTTATTGTAATTGTATTTTAATGCTGTGTGCAATTCCCATCGTAAGTCAAAACTTGTCATTTCCTACAACATCTTTCTTAATTGTAGCGGCCATAGTGTCTTTGGAGTTATATACTCTGAAGGTCAAATTTATGGGACAATTTATACAAGTAAAACTAATATTAAAATAATTTGCTAGAAATAATTTATATACTCATTAATTTACCACTAATAATTTAACAAAAGGACTTTAAACTTTTTTTCCTGTAATAATTGAAATAATCCAAATAACCAAACCTTCATCTGTGTGGGCATTTGAATAGGTGCTTCGTACATTTGTTGGTGTGAGTTTTTTTTTTTGTTGGACATGAAGGGTAATTGTGGCTTTGGTTGTCTGTTGAAGGCAGGTTGTGAGCCATCTGGTGACAGCAGGTAAGAGATGGATGGAGAGGCTTTGGGGAAAGCTGAGTGGTGGAAATGGGGAGGGATTCATCACTCCATCAATCACACATGAATGAACAACAGGCATGGGGCAATAATAGGGACTGGGGGATGGAGTGAGGAATGAGAAGGGAAAGAGGAATATATCACAGAAGTTTGAGTGTGTTTACAGCCATTTTTTTTTTCATGTGAATGTGTAAGAGTGATGAGACAAACAATTGCTGGGTAGAAAAGAAAAGCGAGTTAACTGCTCAAATAAAAGGATAGTTTTAAATTTCATCATGTTTTAAATGCTGCAAAAATCTCCAGTGGGTTGTAATACTGCTAAATAAGAGTACAAAAGCCTACATATTGGGGCTACAATGACTGTTGCTGAATTGAAAGATTGCATTTACCAACAACTCAGTTTAGGATAGTGTAATCAGAGAAAGGAAATTAAACGACAATGTCTTATACAGATTTACAAAGCTCTTGTTTTAATGTTAGAATACTGACTGCAACCCCCACAATTTTTAAAATATCTGTTTTTATTTAATATTGCAAACCATGTCAAAGATTTTGCCATAAAAAAACAAACTGAAAATTTTCTAAAAAATAATTAAGTTGTTAACTTAACCAGCTGATGTATTAATGCTATTAGTTAGTTATAACTTCACCAATCAAATCCTATACACTATGTATAACCTTGTCTGTGATAGATTATTTTGTTTTATTTATAAAATGTGTCACTGGATGTTGCAGAGGGATTGGGTGGATAGATTCAGAAAAGACTGTATTTTAAACCCTTTTCTGCTCTTGCATGCTAAAGGAAGCACCATTAATCCATCACATTTATGGTGAGGCTCAAACGGTGCAGCTCTGTTTCCTTTTGTTCATCTGGTTGCATAAACTGCCTCTCCCAAAGTTACAGTCCTTTTCTCATTACTGACTCGATCCTCACCAAGTTTAGTTCATCTTATTAACAATGAGACGATTTACTAGACTTATTAACAAAAAGTGTCAATCCTATTAGTAGCAAAATTTAATACTGGTGAGGCAAGTTTCAACTCCCACAGAACATCCACTCCATCTGTCCTCAACAACACAGAACAGCGATTAGATTAAAAGAATAAATAATTCCAAAAATTCCAACACTAGAAGAGAAAGGGTATAAAGAAGAAAACACCCTTAATGGAATAAGGCAGGCAGTTATTGAGTTGAGGACTTTGGATTAAATAGACAAAGCAAAGTAAAACATACCTTAGCACAAATTCAGTGCAAGTTAAAGAGGTTTAAGCTGCAGTAGGGAGTTCTGAGGAAAGCGTGGGCTTAGCGTGAACATTTGAACAAGTAACCTTAGATATTCCTCCCTCTTACTCTCTGCTACACTACACACTCCACAGCCCCTAATCAGTGCCGTTCCTCTGTTATTGATCATTTCATACATGCACAAACAGCTGTTAAATACAGAAAATGATGACTAGAAAAAACCGTTCCCGTTTTGGCGCCCCCTCAAGCAGCGCCCGTATGCGTTGCATACATTGCAAATTCACTTTTTGCATCACTGGGTTTGTCTGACCACCACCAGCAGGCAAGGCAGGTGAAATGTCTTGCCCAAGGACATAAAACGTTGAGGGCGGGCAGACTGAGAATCCACCGCTTGCAGTGCAAACTTCGACCACCGTCGACACTGTATACTTTTAGGAGTACATGTTCAGACTCTTCAATCTGTTCTGATCAGAAAGAACGGGTTTCTCGGCATAACTGCATGCGCATGATGTGGAGTCAAGTTACTGTTGGTGTCCTTCAAGGATACAGTCAAACCAATTAAAACAAACTAATGGTAAAATGGGATGCTGCAGAAATCTGTGACAGCAAGGAACCGTGAGATCAAACGAAGTCAGAATTTAAATTGAACAATTAGTTCTTGCAGACTGCCTAGTGAGCACAATAGAGCTGAACTGCTCTAATGATGTGAAATAGCATTTTTTTTCATAGACAATATTTCACACATCAATAGAATGGATATAGAAAATTACAAGAAATAATGCAGATTTTACTGCTGTCAGTGATAGCACCTGGTTTGCATATTGAACATTAAGCGTGATTAAAAGGTTTCCATACAGAATAAAGTTGTCGCTTGAAACTGTCAACTTGCAGTTGTTCGTTATGTAAAAAGTCAAAGGCCTATACAGTTGACCTAAGCTACAATGTATAGCATTTAGACTGTCACTGTAAACTTCTACAAATTCAGTACATAAAGCACATCGATTAAGTTAGTTCACAATACATTCCTAAAGCCCAGTCTAATAAATAGAATTAAAGACTATGCATCGTTCTTCGGAAAAAAACCTCTAAAGTTCCAGTTAAAATGAAATGTCATTTCCCAAATTAAGTGAGGTGTCAGCAATCAGACATGTTTTGACACCAAGCTTATTTCTAGCTTTATGCTAATGTAGCACCGAGATGTTTGGGTTTTGGTGGTATTTCACTCTTGCTGAACTTTGCATGGCAGGTCTTTGATTGACAGTGTAGTTATGAATAAATATGCATAAAGAGAGTGTGTTGGGTATTGGTACTAGTGAGCAGGTGAGGAAGAGAAAGAAATAGTTAGACAAGTGAAAAGCAGGGAACGCTTCCAGGAAAGAGGCTTCAACTTTTGATTTACATTTATTTTATTGATCAATTAAAAATGTTGCGACTTTTGAATGGAAATCTGGATGGAGCACTACGTACTGTTTTAGGAAATGTTACTATTTCAGAAATAAATGTACGACATTCATGAAGGAAAATGGACCAATGTAGTTACCTAATCAAACCTTTGTAATTGATTCTCACATTTGTTTGGTCTCTTGGAAATTGTCTCGCTTAAATATGCAGAGCGGAGAAAGCAAATGCTGAGATGTGAATTCATAAGGATTGGATTACTAAATGCATGCATACACCTATTCATAGCAAACAGGGCTGAATTTACTTAAAATATTTCTTCTTTTTAAACAAAGACATAGGTGTACCTAATTACAAATTTATTTGATAACATATGGACCAGTACAGCACACATAAATACACCAATAGCTTCACAAACTTTAATGATACACCTGTAATTTGTTCATTTAGTGCAATCAAGAGCATAACATCTAATGCAAAATAAAGGATAAAGAATAAATAAGTAATGAAACTGAAAAAATTGTATGTTGATTAACTTGATTAAACATGTGAAAAATAAACTGCAACAACCTTCTTTCAAATGGATCAGAAAGTGCAATTAGGAATTCAAAATATAATGTAGAATGAATAGTAAAGGGTGATATTGCTCAGAGCAAAAAGTATAGAAGTAGACTGAAAAGATCTCCCTGGGTATATTGTCACCAATATCCGATCTAAAATCTTTTTCAATAATATCAGATCGACGCATCTCAAATATGTAGGTATATTTCCCATTATTTGTAATTTTTTTCTTTCAAATGTGCTCTGTTTGTCTATGTTATAGAAAAATGTTCTGTTTTATTTGCTGGGCTTTCTGTATTAGCAAACTGAATGGGAGTCTCTCACCACAGTATATTTTACTGCTATTTTATTGGCTGAAGGAAACAAGGATGTTGGCTTGGCTGCTGATTTTTGCAGCACTTATTTATTATTGTCTTAATGGACAAAACAAATAAAAAGCAAGCCCATATTCTACCTCTTAGAAGTTATCATAACACTGGTTTACATTTAACGAGTGATAAAAGTTTTCTTTCTAGAAACCTGTTTGATATATGATGGCATTAATTATTTTCTCAGTTATGTTGCTTCTAAACTGTATCACATTTGCCTCAGGATAAAGCACTCTGCTCTCCTTATTATAAATTTATAAAGAATAAAATTACCAACTTATTGGAACATATCTGATGAAAGCAACAACTTCTAAGTGCCATTATTAAATTACACTTTAAAACAATCTTATTTATAATGTGGAATACTGGCTCCTGGAAACCAGCCCTTTTCTTGCATACATAAATTTAAGTAACAGTTACCAATGGTTACAGTGTCACTTCCATTGGTTGATATATTTTGCAACCAAGATGCCCTTGCCTTGTGCTTAAATTATTAAATTCACCACTTGGTTTAATAACTTTATTTATAGTTTCATAAACAGCTGAAATTAAAGCACTTTGTGACTGAGAGAGGTTGTGGGGGGCGTGTCTGTGCATGCCGACTGCATCAAACTCATCCCCACAGTTCATCCAAAGCATTTTAATGAATTGAGTTGAGGTTGATAGTGGCAGTCAGTGTATATGTAGCTGTCACATGGCGTTACTGTTAGCACGGAGGTCAAGCATAGACAAAATGAGCTCTGACTTCCCCTGAGTTAACACCAGCTCATTAGTCAAGTAGAGCAGTGCAGTCACACCTCAACACACAAGTTAATTTCTTCTGTCTCATCCTCTGTCCTTCTCTCCATGTATGTCTTCCTACTTGTGCACCTTTATTTTATTACACACGCAGATTGGCACTAACCCAAAAAAGTTCTTACTCTCCCAACACAGTTTAGGAGGAAGAGCAAGAAACAATGAATGCAGTATTATTTCAATAAGAAAGGAAATAAAAAAGACCTGTAATTTTAGAGCCAGGTGGAAAAATTCAGTTCATGATAGAGAAATGCTCACTGACTGAGGTTATTTGTTTTTTGTTTTTATTGGAAAAGTAGTATATTTAATTGTACTTGAGCAATAACAATAAACCTTGTTATGCTGCTTAAACAAAAATGTTATGTTTCTTTTAAACTAAGGAACATAACATAAAAGCAATTGTTACCCCTTTAAGTGAGATGCTGTTTGTAGTCATCAACCACTCTCTAACATCAATCTGAAAATGTTCATGAATTAAACCTGTTGAAGAATATGTTCAGTACATTTGCCCTGTCCAGACTGTATATGATCCTCTTTTTGCTTGAAGCCTGTGATCTTCTTCATCCCTGACCAGACTTCTCTGATTTAGTTTCTCTGTTGTTTGCTTCTACATGCTGTCTCTAAATTTGACTTTGATCCGCTTATGTAGTTATTGTGCATGCACATATAATTCTCTTCTTTTTTATATTAGTGTGCCTTTTTTTCCTTTCTGTACTTCACCATAAAACCGCTAAGAATGCAATTTCACATCTTTTTTCAGCATAGCTAAAACTCTTTGAGTAGCTGACCATCAATGTGAATTTAAGACCAAATTTTATATTCTAGCAGCATATTCTAGAAATCAGTTTTTATTGTTTTAAACCCAGCAAGAATTTTAAATCTTATCTCAGTTTCTTTTTCATTGCTGCTGCTGCTTCATTCCTTAGTCTAACTTTTTCTGCCTTCTCTGCTTTCTCACTTTTTCCTTTTAATCCCAACAGATGGATAATTATAGTCTGAAAGTTTAATGGCATCAGGTAATTATGAAACTTCAAATGAGAATTCAGCACTTACCCCTACCCTACCTCCCATTTCAACCCTTTCATCTATTCTTGTTTTCGCCTTATGTCACTTTCTCTGACAATGCCCTGTTATTTCTTTATTAAAATGTTGAATTGCACACTGTTCAGGAAAACATTTCAGAGGAATGGAACCAGAATTACTGGGATTTTTTATTTATTTATTTATTTATTTTGCAGTTTGGCTGAAGTCCATTAGGTATAATTATTATTTTTAAAAAGAACAAAAAAACTTTAGAATTAAGTTCTATAAAATTTGGTTTTAAGTTTTAGTTACAATGTGGCTTTAAATTAAATTGTAGGACCTAAAATATGGACGTATCATAATAAGTGGTCTAAGTCGGACTCCATTTCTGAATCAATTTAGGCCGTGTTAAATTCTGCCGATTAAGTTTTAGTTACAATGTTTTATTTGTGCCAGTGAGTTCAACCAAATCACTTCTGCTCTGCAATCATGTTTGTTGTCCATCACTGCATCAAAGTGTTTAAAAATGACACCATGCAGATAAGGCTAGCAATCAGTATATGATGAAAAAGCTTTAACTTCGCTGCACCCCACTGGGTTGTAATAAACCACAGAATTAAAACTAAAACTTGAAAACAAATGCCAAGTTCATCCTTATAACTGAAATTCAAAGTTACAAAAAATAATGTGCTTCTTGCTTTGCAACTCCAATCTGCTAAAATGAATTGTGCTAACAGTGCAAATCCAGGACTTTCTAGATATCTTTGTTTTGAATTCCCTGCTTTGTAAATTTCTTTTTTGAAGTTGACAGACTAACTTGTCCACACAAGGACGCAACCGCTTTCACCATCACTGGCTAGAAAGAAATTGAGTTTAGCTCTAAGTAAACATGCTACTGCAGGCTGTTGTGTATCTGATGGTGGAAAGAAAATTATTGTCAAAATCCCTATTGAAGAGAACCTAATTAGACTTAAAAAAGTTTAAAGATAATACTCAAACCTACATTCTTCAGCCTCTGACTCGTAAGTAAACAAAAGCTACCCTACTCTGAATCATACTGGTCTTTCTCAGGTAATAAACAGACATAAGGGGGCCGTCCAAAAGTTCATCAAAGAACCCAAGGCTCAGGTCAATGAGTTCCACCATATGTGGAACTTATCTCGTATATGTACACGAGATAAGTTCCTCACCACTTCATCCTTATCATCATTAATTTAGACATGACCCAAATGCACTGAGGAGGCAGGCAGGCAGTAGACACCATCACCCCCTTCCATTGCTATGAGGTTAAGCTAAACCAACAATGCAGGATAGCCACTTGGTGTTAGAGCTTACATAAAACAGTGAAAGCCTGAATTTATTGTTAAATTGTAAAAAGAAAGAAAGAAACAAAGAGAGAAACAGGGAAAGAAAGAATAAAGGAAGAAAGACGTAAAGAAACCTTAAAGATATTTTTTGTACAAATTTACAGGAATTTATGCTCAGATTTTGGCTGTTTTGTGTAAGCTCTAACATCATGTGGTTCTGACTGCAGGACACAAAAATGATGCAAAAGCTTGGAGGATGGAGAAAGAAAGAACAAAAGAAAGAACAGCTACCATAAATGTCACCTTTCCCTAAGAGCTGCTGTCAATTAATCAAACCTGGACATTTTATTTTATTGACCTTTACAGTTTGGACCAATTAAAATGATTAAGGTATGATATATATATCTACACCTTATAAAGCAGCGCTCTTTGCCATCATTTATCTTATTTTGGCACTTTCCATTAAAGTAGATGTGAAATTTTAACATCTCATTTTAACAACCATCTTAACTTGTCACTCAAGCATGCAGTATCTCATTTTGTATCATGTTTAATTTCAAACAAACATATTCTTCTTGTCTGGAATAATTAGAGAGGGGGGGAAAGAATCCTCCATGAAATTACACCCATTATGTTTTGTGAGGCACACTACATGTTGTGAACCTCCCCCTGTTTCACAAAGCAGTCAATATTTGTTTGGTATCTCTCCACAGGTTCCATTGTAGTTTTATCAGGTTTAGTTAGAAGCATCTGAGTAGCTTTGCTGTCTTTGTGGCAACCCTCCACACAAGCTTTACTGTTCCTCTCTTTAGAGATTCATCTTCCAAATAGTGAGGTGGCTTGTATGGTACTGGCTGCACATTGTCAAGCAACTTGATGTTTTCCATTGAGCCAGAAGTTTACTTTCATGAGTGTCAGATCAATTCTGACTTGTAAGGATTTATCTGTGTCTTCACCAAAGTTCAAGAATCAAACAACAAAAGCTTTACGTAAGCCATGGGGACAAAACTGTGCACAGTCCCCAAAAAGTACATGAATCCAGATTATTATTGCAGAAAAGAATCCACCATGCAGATATCATTTTGATGATTGATTGGGATTGTTGTCTTATGGAACATCTTGTAAGAGTCCAAGTTTCATCTAGGTAGCTGTTTGAGGTCTAAGATTAAGTTGTAGAAATCTGTAAAAAATAATGTATTTTTACAGAACAAAAAAATCAAAGTCTTAAATATGTGTGCGTTCAAGTAAGCGTAATCTCTTGTGACCCTACTGCTTGTGGCTTATGTAAGTTTACATTGGTTCACCGGCTCAACGTTTACACTTGCACGTAAAAATGGCTGCAAACTGACGCTCAATTATACAACAATACATCTACCATTGACTCTGAATCAGATCCAAAAAGAAGTAGAGCCTCCTACACAATCGTAAAGAATGCAGCCTGTTGATTGTGACTTAGTCAGGAGGTTGTAAAACGGCTCATTTACCAGACACCAAAAAACATGAATGCAGTAATAGTCGCTTGTGTTCATTGATAGCAATCCCTCATACTGAGCATGCAGGTGGTGATGGTGAAAAGAAAAAACACCGTCAGGAATCAACCTCCTGCAGAACCTGGCTTGGAACAAGTGAAACACTGAGTACCTTTAAATCTAGATTGCAAACCTACCTGTTTAAATTTAACTTTTGAAACATTATAAATGAAACAATATACATTATTGATGTATAACAATAACATTTGACTGAATGTAATGCTTCAGTTGTTGACTGTGGTTGTTCAATGAATTAGTATTTTGTGTTTTTATGATGTAAAATGATTTGAACTGCCTTGTTGCTAAAATGTTCTATGCAAATAAACTGATTGATTGAAGAGGCCTTCTGCCACAATTGACTGGGGGAGGTTTGACAAGATAGAGCAGATATACAAAGAAGAAGCAGATGTAGGATTATTTTCAATATTCATAAAAATAAAGTTAGTAGCAGCAGGAGAAGAATTAGTTAATGGCAGCATAATCTCAGTCAATGTCCTGTTCCAGGAATGCATCACAGCCAAATGGAGACCAGACCAGATGTAGCTTCTAAAGAGAGAAAAAATAGGAGAGAAAACAAATGTTAACTGTTGAAATAACAGCAAATAATTGGAGAGTGGTAGAAGGTAGAAAAAGAAAGTGAGAAAAAAGTGCTGGTTTGCCAACACAGAGGAACTTCTCCTGATGTCCACACAATATTTCAGAGTCGTGTCAACCAACACAGCCCCGCAACATCCACAGCTGTAAGGAACTCTGGGCAAATGTTATCCACCCAAAGTCTTGCCACCAACGAGCTTTTTAACCACCTTGGTGACCTCAGCACCAGAAATCGGAGACCCTGACCAAAGAACCCCACGCTCTGCTTCCCCAGTGGAAATCGTGCTGGTGGGACTAAGAAGATATTTGAAGTATTCTGCCTACTGACCCACGACTTCCACCATAAACAATGTATGTGGTGCACCTCTTCCTCCACTTTTGTGATTTTTTTTTTTTTCTAACAAACTAAATATCATTGATGATTTTCAAATTGGAAGCAAATGTAATATTTAAATAAGGCTTTCTATAAAGTGTTGCTTTCTTTGTTATTACATTGGGATTTTTAGCCTCAGTATTTTGCCATTGTTCCTGCTACTCTGTTTGAACTGTTTGAGAAGTAGGTGTAAAACTGTATTGTCTAGTGCTGCTGAAAATTATGTTTTCTCACCCTTTCTTGTTAAAGCGTTGCTAACGCAACATTGGTGGAGTGAAGCGCAAGTGTCCTGCAGTTTCTGTTGTTGGTTCTCGTTGAACATTGACACTCATAATATGAAGAGAAGCAATGCAGCTGTCGATAATTTTATAACAAACACTGCCTTATATACTTCAGAGAGTAGTGCATATTTCAGAACTAGTCAATACACGCCACTGGAGCAAGCGTTTGCATGTTTTTTATGTTATAAAAATACCCCTGCAAGACAATGTCTCTGAGATACGAAAATGTCAAAATTGAGAGCCAGAAAATTTAAGCAGAGGCTTTTCTTGACTGTTTGAACGTTATATTACATAAATAAGATCCCAATATGTGGATCTTCATGTATTTAATAAAATAATTATTGATAAAGAGAAAAAAGTTTCAGAATTTCATCTTTGTCTTGAGTGTTTGAGTGTGTGCACTTGCTTAGAAATATGGGAATGTTTTTGTATGTGTGTGTGTTTTTGCGTGTGACAAAGATAGATGGAGTTTCTGGTATAAAAACTTAAGTTAAATGTCACACCTGCCTGTCACAACACACCTGCTCAGACAGGCTGACATTTACACACCTCAACAGACCAAAACACACACGTGTATCACGATTGATGTAAGCGCATACACAGAAGACTACATGTGAAAATACAATAGCACATGAGAAAAACAGGGCCACATTAGCAAGGGAGTAAAGTCTATTCAAGTGAGTGACTATGACTTTGTTTTTCCACATAAAACCATCATGTCTGCTGTCTGTCGTGTGTAGTTACATGCATTTTATCTTTGTTATATTAGATAATGCAATATAAAGTAAATTGAATACTATTTTTATTAGAGATGTACTGAATAAATTTCTTATTGTCATAAAATAATCTTCTGCCTTCATCCTCATTTGGCAAATGGAAAAATGCAATGCCAACATACTAATACAATGCTATTTTTTTTTTCCAACCACACTTTCACCCATCTGTATCTGACACTCAGTTTTCCGGTCTTGTGTCAGCTGTGCTGTGCAAAGAATAGGAGTAAAAAAATGCTGTACATATTTGAGCTGCTATGATGTACTGACCTGTCCACAGCTTACCTTGACTTTCTCTCGTTAACCACTCAAATAAGCCGAAGACTTCCCTACAGCCCTGTACATGATAAACTGACAGATGTTTGAGAAGAACAAGCAGAACCGATATGGTCCAAAGAAATGGAGACATTGTACAATCTTATGATTTACTTGATACTTTCAATAGCATCACAAATTAGTCTCTTATTTTTGTTACATTCTGTCTGCGGTTTTATGCATCCTGGAACATTTACTGTAGCATTTCCTCATGTTCTAGACTTCATCTGGGGATGTAACACCAAAACTGAAACCTGATATTTACACTCAGGCATTTTGGTGCCCCAGGTGAAAATCTGGTTTGACAGCCCACTCCATCCTCAAAATAACAGAAGTGCAAAGGACAGCTTTTAATAATAGCAACTATTGGAATATATTTTCAAAAGGGCGAATATTTAGGAAAACAGCTTTCAAATGAAAATCTAAATCTTTTTGGAAGCTATGAATCACACTTTGTTTAGAGGCTTACAAAACACCCTCCCTTTGTGTCGGTTCCTCAGTGTGTATAGATTTACTTCTTGCTGTAGAGTACAAGCAGAACATCTGCAGCAGGTGTATTTTTCATAAAAGTCAAATTTATTTGTATTGCACATTTCAGTTACAAGGTAATTAAAAGTGATTTACATAATGAACATAATTTAATACCAATTATGGAACAAAAACAATGCATTTTATAAAATGCCATTAAATTTATCAAGAATGGGTGCAGCACAGGGATAAAGCACGACAAATGTATGGCGGCCTTAGACCTGGACTTAGTCTCGTCCAACAACGTTTACTTTCCCCCTCTTTCACAACCAACCTTCCTGTTCAACAACAGCTAAGTAAAGGCCAACAGAAAAAGTAAAAGAAGTATTCATAACACATCAAATACATTGATCAATGTTCCAGTTATTAAATAGGTGAGGTTTTAGCCTTGATTTAAGGAAGCTCATTGTTTTGGAGGTATTGCAATATATGTGAATTTGTTCCAGATTTGTTCTGCATGAAAACAGAATATGTCTTCTTCATGTTTGGTTCTTGTTCTGGGGATGCAGAGTAGACTTTGAAACAGACAATGTGCTTGTTATGGAAGGTTGAAACTATCACAATGATTATGATTAGTGTATTGTGGTGTTTAGTCAAGAGAATCTAAAATACAAATGATAGGCTTGATATGGAGTACAAAGTATTTCTAAACTTATAAAATCAAGTTTCTTTACCTTGTAGGTAAAGAAACAATTATTTCTTTATTATTAAAAAAATTAATAACCCGAGAGCAAAGACTGTACATCCATTCAGCTGCCAACTCACTAAAAACACAACTGCAACACTTCAGTAGCAAAAGTTGAATAATAGACTCAATAGACTCTTCATGCATAAAACCAAACAGGACAATGCATTGTAGACCGCTGACTTATCAATTTGTAGGACAAACTGCTCAACTACACAAATCCTAATTCTGCTTTTTGCTCAATTTGTTTTCATCTCTCACTTCAGTTAATCACATTTCTTCTTGATACAATTATCTTAGGTATTTGTTTAAGGTCACAATATGAATGAATGAACGTAATGAATGTACTGCGCTAGGGTCAGGAAAGTGCCATGGTTAGTCATTAAAAAGCACAATAAAATATGCCGTAGTGAGAAAAGCTTTGCCAGCAATGTTCACATTACCATGGCGATGTATCTCAAAACTGTTACATAACCACTACACCTTTGCACTAGCACGATGCACATTATCTAAAATAGTCAAGAGCTGAGGTTGTACTCCAAAAGCAGACACAGAGCTGGGAAGATTATTTTTCGATAATTAATTAGCAGAAAGTTAGTTTATTGTGAGTAAGTGAATACCACTTAATAATTTTCCTTTGCTTGCCTTAACTAATATATCAGATGTTTTCCTACAGAAGATGACTTGACCAGCGTAATGATTTTCCGACTCTCTCCCTGAAGCGAAAGCCAGAAGTGAGCTCTGCGGTTAAAACAGCTGGAAGGAAATGAGTCCGAAGGAGCGGTGTCATATGTACACAGTTAGAGGTATTCACTGAAATTAGTAAATGATAAATTGCAGCTTTACCTCGTCTTACAGTCCAACTCATCTGTGGAACGTACCATACAATGTTTAAAGAATCCATTCCTTACAATAATGCGTGTCTTGTTCTTCACAGCAGAAGTAGCACACAAAGTATAAAAATCCTTTATTTACAAGCATTATAAGATGAATAGACAGTGCCAGCTGTGCTGTT
Organism: Poeciliopsis paucimaculata; assembly: GCA_903067055.1. NCBI lineage: Eukaryota > Metazoa > Chordata > Actinopteri > Cyprinodontiformes > Poeciliidae > Poeciliopsis > Poeciliopsis paucimaculata. Next base: position 98,328 of record CAEGAD010024263.1, read on the forward strand.
CATTAGGTGGTTAGAGTTGGGCAGCTGCTGCAGCCTGTTGGCAGCCTCTTACAGCTCTCAGGTGTATGTCTGGCTGAAACAGCTGGGCCACTGGCAGCACAGTGAAGTCAGCAGTGGCTAGTGGCCGGAGTTGACTTCAGAGGCTTCATTTGGCAGTAAGCTGCTGAACTGATGTTAAGGGAGGTTCCTTTTATGGACAGAAATGTGGTTTTATGATGTAATAACTGGGCTAGAATTATCATTTTCTCTACAGACAAACAACATTAAAATCAGATCAAGAAGTCAAGATTTTACTAACTCAAATATTTAGTTATAAGAAATTGACTTTTTTCTTCATGTTACTGTCTAAATTAAACAATTTATGATATATCCATAAAGCATGGATATATGGATATATGGATATATATATATATATATATATATATATCATAAAGTATATGATATATACTTTATGATATGACAAGATATGACATATGACATTCATATGACATTGAATGAGAGGGAGGAAGACCATGGTCAGTTTGCCAGTCTTTCACAGGGCAACCAAAGCCATGAAGGACAAGCAACAATGCACACACACTTGTATCTGAGGGCAGTTTAGAATAACCAATTGACCTAGTAGTCATTTCTTTGAACTGTACAAGAAAGGCAGAGTACCAGAGGAAACAGCACACACTTGCGTGCACACGCAAACAGTGTTACTCGAGTGTAAAGCCACAATGTTCCATCAAATACTGTATAAAGACCACTAGTGGTTTCTGATATGTGTTACATGGCTCCCTGCCCAGTGCAAGGTGTCAGACTCCAGTCCTAAAAGGCCAGTGTGGTGCAAATTTTAAATCCACCTTTGCTTCAGCTCACCTGAATTTAATATTTAAGCTATGAGCAGGACTCTGAAGAACTTGACTGTACGCTGAATGCTGAGGAGCAACAAACCATTTAAATCTGGATTTCAGCGCCGGCCCTCAAGGACTGGAGAGTCACATTCCTGGTCTAAAATGTAGCACTCAAAAACAAACAGAAAATGTCACCCCATACCAGGAATTTTGAAGAAGCTGAATGTCTACAGCTTTGGTGTGGTTACAGTCGTTATGTCATGATAGTATATGAGACAAATAATCTGGAAAAAGGCTGCGTTCCTCCTGCTCTCAGTGCTGCTATTGCCTTTGCAGAAATGGTCCACCATTGTGCCAATGGCAGAGAAACAACTTGCTTCTATACACAAGTTACCCCGCTTCAGTCTCTATTCATTTTCAGCTGAGAGGTTTTTCTTTGTTTGTTTTTTTTTTTAGTTTAGACCTGTTTTGTCTTTTCTGTATGTGTTGCGAGTACATAATAGTACATTTTGAGGTTGATTATATTTTTTTATTCTCTACATCCGGCCTTCGCTTTGCTCCTTTTGAGTCTTACGTCCACGTTTCTGCTAAGCCCACATCTAGGTTGACTTTAAAGGTGGAAATATATGGCCCTTTTTTGTCTCTATTGAAAGTATGGCATAGTATGACAAGGCACACATAAACCTTTTTGTTTATGTCAAACAAAAAGGTTTGACATAAACTAAGCAGGTGCTAGGTTCGGTGACCAAATAAGAACATCAGAGGTCTAAATTTCAGGATATGTTTTTATTTTAAACTGGGCTGGGTTCTTAAAGCAGGTGGGAATCGTGCAGTGTTTTAGAGAGAACTTGAAAATTTCAGTAATAAAAGGTGCTAATTAATCTACTCTGACTTAGAGGACACTTGCACTAATATCATCTGGAGCAGCTGCTTTCCTTGTAGTTACAGTTTTTAATACCCTTGTCTTTATCAACGCCAACACAGGTAACATCCCTTCCCCTCCTGACTTATGGTACAAAAAGATGTCAAGTTTGTAAGCCATGGAGTCATCAATCCCAGAAAGAATGTGTTTTGCCTTATAGTCTGTGATGGTACATCACACCCATGACATAGTCCCCTGGAATTAGAACTGGTGCTCTAATCTCTGGCTGTAGCTGGGAAGGATGCAATTTGCATCCTTCACATCTATGCGTACTGTGCAGGAGGCAGCCTTTATTTCACCCATGTTTCTAGAGATAAGAAAAAAAGTTGCATGAAGCATTGCGGGGCATTGCAAGCAAATTTATCCACCCTGGGTTTCTTGTAGAAAAAAGTCATGAATCTCCCACTCAATATGTTATCATCCACTACCTTTGTAATAAATCCCACAACTTCTTCTGTGAACTCCTCGATGCCTGCACCTCATGCTTCCACTGAACATATCCCAGTTGGCTATGAAAAACCTTTTCATAGCAACTAAACCAATTTATGCCATTTCTTTGTCTTTATTTTTTTGCACTTCCTTTAATTCTTGTGATTAATACTCATTACCTGTCCCATTCTACTTTAGGGCACAATTTAATTTATGGACTAAGCTGCTTTGATTTTATTGTATGTGTGGTACATGTATGTTTTCCATTATTCAGTGGAGATTTAACGTTTACATCCCCATTAGAAATATATTTACAGAAAAAAAAATCAACCCCACCTCTCGCCCGAAACGCTCACTGGAGATAGGTACCAGCATTTTGTTCTGGATCAAATGCTCCATCTGCTCTCTACATCCTACCTATCTGTAAGAGGTATGGTATATGTAAAAGCTCATAAAATGCATAATTTAATTCATAACATAATTTCCTGCAACACACCATAAATTATGCTCTTGTAGCCAAAAGCAACAATATTGAAATATACATAAACAAGCATGTCAGTCATCCAGCCCTCTTGATGCAGAATGACAGCTGCAGATTGAGCTACAGCAAGCCAGAAGGCCAGATTCCAGGCATAAGGTCACATAAAAAAGATGCACACATATAAACACACACACACAAAACCAATATCTAGTCCAGCAGAGCTCCAGCAGTGACTCAGATGCAACTAGCCTATCTCTAGGCTCTAGGGATTAAGAGCCCAAACGCCACAGAGACGGGAGATATGAGCTCCAGGAGTTCTGCTGATCAACAATGTCAAGCCAGTGCTCAAGATATCAGTCTGTGCTCAGTGAGGACAAAAAGATAGGCTGTCCTATTAGCCAAGTAGTGAGAGAGTGCAGAATAGAGGAAATGGAAATGACGGGCAGCATGTTCTTTTTTTAATTCCTCGTGAATTGCTTCATAACTAGAGCAGAACTTATTATTTAGTGACTAATTCAAATTATAGAGGTTAATTTCTGATGTTAGATAGCCAATATTTATGTATCCAAATGATTATGAACCAATCACTAAATAACTAGCTTGGTAAAAACAAACCCCCATGTTCTAAGATTTGCTTCGTATCCCAGGACCGTTGGCTATTGAAAAATGATTGCTTACAAGGTACTTACTTGTAAAAAGTAACACTTGCAAAAAGGGTCTTTTTTTGTTTAAGATAAACATAATATATACATGATGAATGCTCTGCAAATATACAAGACAAAAAGTCAAGAGTTTTTTACTCATCTGTCATTTATATTATTTATTTTTTATTATTTTATTGGTGGTGTCTAAATGTAAGCATATGAAATAATGTTAAGTGAAAAAGGCTTAATTTGCAAAAAATATTCATGTGTCATTAGAGGGCTAAATTAAAGATAAACAATCAGGATGTGGTAGAGGAATGAGGTCCCTGAAGGGAGCCAGTGTGGTTTTCCCATCTGCTCTGAATCTCTTAACCTTGCAAGTCCTAAAGCATACTCTAATTTTTGATCATGGATATATAGGTAAAAAAGCAAAATAAACAGCACAGAGTGGAAAGAAATAGAGTGAATTATAACCTCAATATTCATAAACAACCATATGGACACACACATATATGCAGCTGCCCTTACTTCATGGAGAGGTTAAGTAGCATTAGAACAGACATACTCATTCGTTTATGAGTGATGCTTGGCAGTAACTGCAGTAGTTTAACTTTATGGTGCCGCGTGTCCTCATGATCTCTGCCGCTATTACAGCAGCATCTGTAGCAGTGTTTGTGATTAGAGGTATCACCATTTTCATCAAAGTGATCGGGTGACATTTTTCCCATGTAAACCCCTTCCAGTCGTGAACTTAATGCCAGTAAACAGCAATTTATTTTAATTAAATAGTAAATATTAATACGGGATGCTTAATCTTACTTAAATTTTAGATTTTGGAGATGGAATATCTGATTTTCAAAAACATACTTAAACTAAACACTGAAAAGTCAGCAGTCAGCACCAGTAAGCACGTCCATAACTAGGCCAGCAAATATCATTCAGCAAAAACTCTAAATGAATTATACCAGTTCTTTTCCTGCAAAGAATGTGCTTTAGTTTCAAATTTCATTACATGCAGGAACCATTCTCTTAAAAAACAACCCCCTTCCAAGAAACATTTCCTGCGGCCATGTCTGCCATTTTCACTCTGCTTCTCCTACAATTTACAAACTGCGCTTTGGTTGCTAGGAGAATTAGGCAACATGATGTGACGATTTTCCCAAATACATGAAAAGCCACTAAGTTTCACCAAGAGTGTTATCCCCAATTAAAGATGTAATATTTCATGGGGGGAGTGGTGGAGGGGCAGCAGAAGGCCTCTGCATAGCTGATCCTCTCCCTGCAGAAAAATGGTAATGTTTTCATGAGTCTGATGAATATTTTAACTTTTGAGGCGATTACATGGATCTAAATGAGTAGAAACGTACTTCAGCTGAAATAAAATATGCAAGAGCTGTGAAAGACATGATGAGTCCCGAACAAGCTGCCTGAGCCTGATGTAAATACATCTGATACGCTTTATGTTCATTTTTCCTGTGTTGTGTGTCTCTGTTGCCTTGGACAATAATAAATGATTTTTGTAAAAAAAAAAAAAAAAAAAAAAAGAAGGTTTTATTGACTGTAGTGGTCTTTATTTGATAGTGAATTGACAGGATAGTAGGTAATGAGAGAAGGGGGGAGACATGCGGCAAAGTTCCCCAGGCTGGGAATCAAACCTGCGATAGCCGCGTTGAGGTCTAAGGCCTCCATATGTGGGTTGTGCTTAACCCCTGTGCCACCACAGCACCCCTCAATAAATGCTTTTGAGTATAGTCTAAGAATAGTGTTTTACATTGTGTTTAAAAATGGGAAACATTAACTCTTGTACAGTTCATTGTTCTTGGCATATTGTCTATAAAGATAATTTAAAAACACATTTTCAGTGGTAGTGTTACAGGATCATATGAGCATGAACAGCATGCGTAGGGGACCTGTTGTTAATGTGTGTGTATGTATGCTTTGGTGCGTTTGTGTTTTTGTGAAAGTGAACTTTCCATTTCTGCTCCTGTCCCATTTTCAACAAGGGATCCAAAATTAGTGCAAAATATTAACACCCACATCACCTGCTCTCATATTTTACCTTCTGTCTCACAGGAACCAGTACTTATTTTCTCATTTTCTATCTCAGCAGGAAATAAGGAGTGGGACACAATAAATATAGATTTGCCAGTGTGGTTTCTTATCACAAGAGAGAAAAAGAAGAGAAATAGCTTTTGAAAATGATGCCGAGGAGGAAATTTGTGAATGAAAATGTAGAATTAAAGAATACAATAAGTTGAGGATCAGCTTGTTTCAAAACAAAGATCATTTATTGGTTTATTGGCCAAGTGTAGTTTGTATGGAAATGTTAAACGGGACCTCAAACAAATTACAATTTGTCTAGGACCATGCAAGACATATTCCTTTTTTTTTACACAAAATCATTCTCAGATAATGAAATGACATCAGACATTGTTTCCTGGACACAATGAAATCAGTCATTTACATTCATGTGCACATTCACACACTGAAGGTGACAAGCTACTTCACTGTAACCTCAACCGCCCTGGGGAACTCTGACAGAATGGTAAATGGACTGAACTTATATAGCATGTTTCCAATTATTTTGACCACTAGAGTCACATTCATCCGTTCGCGGACACATTCATAAACCGATACGCAGATCGGTTGGCAACTTGAAGTTAGGTGTGAGAGTTCTTCTAGCAGAAGCTAGTATTGATATTGAAGGATACGCGTGTAAAAAAGATCGATACTTAAGCTTTTTTTTTCCTGTGCATGAAGGCACTGACTGCTGAGCAAGCGAATTCACTGAAGTCTAATAAGTCTAAGAGTAGCACTGCACTGTGTCACACAGCACAGAGCACCAACTCTCTCTGTTTTTTATTGTTGTACTGTCACGTGTCTAAGCAGCCAGGGAAACATTGGCTGAAAAAAAATGTTTCCATTTCAAAACTCATACCCCTGGTGGCACAGCTTCAAAATACCCTCTCTGCATCTGAGCGAGAAGGCAGCAAGCTGTCTGCAGAGCTGGTGGCTCAAAGTCACCACTATAGAAAGATTGTATAGTCTTGTTATCAGGACTTACTTGGACAGCAGGTTCCAAAACATGGGGTTCTGTGACTCAATGAATGATGAGCCTGTAAAGGCTTGACTTGTATCAGAGACGCAGTCAATTAGTCAGACCTCAGCACCTCCTTCATCTGCCACCAGCTCCTGTAACTTCTACATCTCTAGCAAAAGGTGGGATTTGGGCAGAATTTGACTTGGAAGTCCCTTTGTCTCAGCACCATCGGATAGTTGGTCACTGATGCTCTCCGATGGTCAGAAGAAAGGCCTATTCCAAGGGAACAGGTTCCACTAATTTGGTGGAAAAACAATCCACCAACATTCCCCTGACCAAAGAGGCATCTTGGGGTTGTTGCAACCTCAGTGTCGGCTGAGAGGCTTTTTTCAAAAGCAGGACAGCTATTGAGCATCAGGCGATGTGCACTGAAATCCAAAAATGTGAACATGGTACCGTTCTTAAATAAAAACCTCTAATCCTTTGTCCTCAACAGGGCCAGAGGGGCCACCATGTAGCCGTGGGCCCTTAATCTATTCTTTCTTTATTTATACTTTTCTTATTTAATTTTCACTTTTCATTTTTGTTTAAAGCCAGAAGTGCACCGAAAGGAAGAAATTCCTCATTCTTTGTGTTATTTCCTTGTATTGTTCAATTTGACAAAAGAGCATATTTGAAAGTGCTTAGAGTATTTGTCGCGGTGTGTTAATTTTTCTGTAATGTGGTTTGTCAACTTTCCAATCTCAGAAGACTGTTTTAATTTGCTTTTAGTTATATATTTTTTTACACTTTTATTTAAGAAAAAAAGTGTGATTAACTGCACTGAAAGTAATTCCTAAAGAATAAATTGTAGATAAAGTCATAAACAATTATAAGTATGTAAAAAGTGTGTTGACATTTCTTAGTACTCATTTTGGTACTCTGTATCAACAAGTATTTAAACATAAGTACCTGTACTCATACGCAATCAAACATAAATATATATATATATATATATATATATATATATATATATATATATGTGCTTCTTTAATCATTACTATCCTGGCAGCCATGAATGAAATGGGGTCTGAAATAAAATAGAAAGTCCATAAAAAAGCAAATGTGTTCTCTCACATAAAAACCAAAATACTAACAAATTGCAGTCTCACATTTATTAGTTAAAAATCCGACACGATTCTAAATACAGTACATAATGTACACAAACACAATCTGCAAAAACTATAGCTTTTCACTGTTGCAGTGTTTGTGACCCATGGGATTCTTAGCTAAATCTCCTGTCAGTCATTTCTGCACCAAACAAAAAGAAACCTCTTCAAAGTATTGAGTAAGCAGTTTCTTTTGTGCTGACCACAGTGCCCCTGCACTGAGGCCAATCAGACTGGGAAGAGATACTGGATGTCATGGAGCCACACAAACATGTCTGTCTGCATGTACACATCTCTCTTAGTAAGTCTGTGTGTGTGATTTTTTTTTTTGCATGTGTGTGTATAAATGTGTGCTTTGTTAGTGGTGCATACAATCAGCATGGCAGGTAAATCTTGTGGATAGACTGAAAAAGTCTGTCTCCAACCTTGGCAGCATGTAGACAGTGAGAGAAAAATAGGAAGATAAAGTGAATGAATGTTAACTGACTTTACATTCTCTAACCCAATTAAATCCTCAAACCTTAAATTCAAGATTAAACCGTATCCAGTGAGTCTATGTAAAAGTTTGTGCTAATTAAGCATCAAGGGAAGCAGAAGCAAAACAACCAAACACGCTCCAGTTCCAGTTTTTGGGGGGATTATTTTAATTTCTTTTTTAATTCTCTACACAGCTAAATTAATTTTGCTGCTGTAAAAGGAGTAGTGTTTTGTTTTTTTTTCCCCCCCACTGAACATCAATAAGCATATGTCTTCGATTTAAGAGCAATTATAAAGAACTTTCGTCATAGGAATCAGTTTAGGTCAAGTAAAAGATTAGGCAGGATCCTCCGGTAATGGTTTGAGTATCAGGCTTCAAGTCATCATCAAGCAGTTCTTTATTTCTCTTAAGGGTGATGAGAAGATTGCAGTCAGGTGTATCTGCAGAGCTCTGCTAAAGCTGGGTGGAAGACCTGCAAGTTAGGAAAAAGTAAACAGGCACATTCTGCACATTCACACAGAAAAAAACTCTGACACACCAATTTTTTAGATCTTATTTTCTTTTTTTGTTTCGAAACATAGTGAATCTGCATGAATTAGTGATAAAGTTAATTGAGTCAGATCAAATCTGTATTTACTGCTTTTGTATTTTCAGTGTATTGCATTCCTGACAGTCTGCAGACAGAAAGCTGGCATATGTAATCTAGTTTATCTTGTAAAATGCCTTGAAGTAACTACTGTAAAATGTTGTTCAGGAGGAAACTTGTTTTTGTTTTTCCACTTTGTTTTAATTTTGCAAAAGGTTTTAAATGATGCAGAAGGTCATTGCTGACTTAAGCAAATCTCATAATCAAATATGAGAAGCACACTGTTTTTTTCTGTGTCCCAAAGAAGGATATTGTTCAAAGAAACCACAGCTGCATGTTTTGTTTTGTTTTTTTTGTTTCTTTTGTTGTCATTTCTGAGATTTTCTGATCTCTCAAGAACTCCTAAGACGGAGCAACACGTTCAACATTTTTTTTTCAGTTTTCTTTATTCTCAAACTCAATTATGAACTCGGGTCATTTTGAATGATTTTGAATGTTCTCTGTTTGTTCTCAGCTTGACAACACTCAGATGTCTTTCAGTGCCTTTTCCTGTTTTATTATTTCTAGTCCCAAATCCTGCCACTAGATCCATTCACAAAACAAATAGATGACAATAAATCATTTAAGCTCAACGCCTCTCGAATTTCATACTGTGAAGATTTGAAAGTGTTCTACTCTTACTGACATGTTATGTTGCCTGAAGAGAATCATATTCACAGTTAGTGCTAGGCTAAAATTCTTTCATCCTAGATTGTAACAAAGAGAGCCCCAAGTTAAGAATCTCTTTAGACGCAAAAGTCAGATATACTGCCTCTAACTTCAGCTATCATCCTGAGAATCTTCTGCATGAAAAGCTTTGATATTGTGTAATGCAAATGCAGCAGCTGTTTGACACATCTTTTCAACCTTTATCTTGTGACATTTTTATAGAATTGAATGAAATTGATTGCAGAGAGCAGCAGATAGTCACTCATTCATCTAAAGGTTGAGAAGGTTCTATTTGAACAAATA
>CAEGAD010024272.1:0-21644 GCA_903067055.1 Poeciliopsis paucimaculata
TCAAGGTGCTCTGGTTCCCCAACACCTGACGCAGACCTTGTTTGGCCGGGCGACGTCTGAGCCGGCATGTTACGCATCTTAGTATCTCTCATGGTATGAGGTAGGCATTAGCTTGAAGGGTCTTGCCTAAGGACCCAGACTGGATTCGATATAGATATCTATATATCGATATATATATATCTATATATAGATATATATATATATAATAACAGATAGTTCGAAGATGGGATTTTATGTTAAAACGGTCTGCCATATCACGTCACATTCTCTGTCAGCGCAGTTCTGTGAGGTCATCACCGTCTATTGGCTGAAGGACCTGTCGGGTCACGTGGTCCGAGTGCTGCTGGACTATGTGGATCACGTGACGCTGTGTTCCAAATTGAAGGCGGTTCTGATGGAGCAGACCCAGTGGGCTGACATCTGCAGACTGCAAGGTAAGAGAAACCTGCCCGTTAACTCAGACAGGAGGAGATAAAGGTCACCGTTTCTCTTCCCGGTGACCTCTCCAGAAAACCCCCGGTGCCTGCAGCATCTCTGCCGCCTGCGGATCCGTCGTTGTCTCGGCCGTCTCCGTCTCCGGTCGCCCGTCTTCATGAGCTTCGTGCCGCTGCCGGAGCGGCTGAAGGACTACATCCTGTACCGGGAATACGACCTGCTGGGCCGGCAGAGGGGCAGCCCGGGCTGAAGGGACACGGCGATCAGAACCGGTTAAGAAACAAGAGAGTTATGGTACATCTGTTTTTATTTTGATGTCATTATTTGTCATCATTTATTTCATTTTTATTTGATCTTGTTTAATAGACAAACAACATTCAGTGCATACCGGATTCAAAATTATGCAACGAATAAAGATCTTAGAAGTGTGGCGTGCATTTGTATTCACTGTTCATTCTGATCAGTGGCGGTTCCAAGCGGGGACCACTGAGGGGCCCGGTGCCCGGTGCCCATCTCCAGCGAACGTTTCAACTGAGAGGTGCGGTACACCCTGGACAGGTCGCCAGTCTGTCGCAGGGCATCACACACACACACACACACACACACCTAAGGAGAATTTAGAGAGACCAATTAACCTAACAGTCATGGTTTTGGAGTGTGGGAGGAAGCCGGAGAACCCAGAGAGAACCTACACATGCAAAAGGAGAACATGTAAACTCCGGGCTGGGAATTGGACCCAGGACCTTCTTGTTGCAAGGCAACAGTTCTACCTACTGCACCACTGTGCATAAAATAAATGTAATTCATAAATAGACGTTTGAAATATACATTTATATACACACTTCCCACAAGTTAACAGCTTTTAATTTGTATATTTATAGAATTGCAAGTCCTACATGTAACATCAATTTTAGATGCAGTCTTACAAGTATGCATTGTTAAATAAATAAAGTGAATCAATAAACATTTATTGATTCACTACTAGAGCGGTGATGATTGAAACGTGAATTTGACCTTAAAAGAACTCATAACTGGATGCAGTCGGAGTTGCTCCCACTTTCCCAGTGACAAATCCGTTCCAGTTGAATTTTCAGACTGGGAAGTCAGAACTGGAACGCAGCATAAATCCAAGCTGAATAAAATAGTAACATGCGTGTTTTTTCTCTGCTGCCCCCTCCTGGTCACACCTGGAACTGAGCAGCCATGTTGTTTTGAAGAAGAGAAACAAAAGCCATGAGGGGAGTTGTTCCCATTCAACCTTTAATATACAAGCGATACCAGTGCATGATGTCAGAAACATCACATGTTCAAGTACTCCAGGATCTGAGAGGTTCTGCTGCAAACAGAAAACCTACAGAGCCAAAAATGTGTTTAATACATTAATTTGGATGAATGCCCTGTCAGTTTTTAACGTCATTCATCTCCAGAGAAGAGATGAATGACGTCCTGGTCCACTGGAGCTGATGTGAAGTTAATTATTTCTTCTGGTACTGGATTAACTGGGAATATACCAGTCAGTCGTGCAGTTATTCTTTAGAAAAATCCTAAAATCAATGATTTGTTCATTCAAAAGTGTTCCTCAACTCAGCTGGAATGGGCAGATTGCTTCATCCAAACAAAATGAATTAGTTTGAAGTCAGAAACATTCAGGAGGTTAAAGGTCAAACTTGTTAAAGTTAATTTAACTGCATTTGGGAGAGAGGATGATGAGTCACTACATAAGAGGCAGTAGCTGATTGAGAAGGAAGCCTGCCCCCTAGTGGCAGCCTGCAACTTGATCTGGATCAGAATGGTTACATCAGTGAGTTAAAAAAGCAAAACAAGAGGTAATAAATTAAAGATTAGATATTTCCCTGGAAATATGAAAATTTTCCTTTTTGATCTGATGGAAGAGTTGATGCTTTAATTTTGTAATCAGTGATTGGACATGATAAATAGCTGCATGTCTTAGTGCTCCAGTTACCATGACGTTTCAGCAGGAGATACTTATGTAACCATCTGTTTCCGGTTCATCATGATGTCATTAAACTCATAATTAACTGATATTATTGTGACTCGTCATGAACCAGTCCAGGTCCAGTTCAACCAGTTCCCCGGAGCAGCAGGTACACAGCAGTGATGGTAACGGCGGCGGCGGTGTAGCTGAACACGGCGTTGTAAACCATGTTCATCCTGATTCCTTCCCCCAGCGTCCTTCTGGTGTCCTCCAGGCGTCTCGCCACCGTCTCCCGTGTCTCTGCTCCCTGAGGGCCAGCGGCTCGGGTTTGGGTCTGCGGTTCGGCTTCTAGAAGCTTCCGCACCGCCAGCAGTTCGCCGTCCACCTTAGTGACGTCCAGCTGGAGCCGACCCAGTTGGGCCGCCAGCGACGCCAGCAGCGATTCCGTCTTCTGGTTCTGGACCTGGAGGTCTTTAGAGGCAGAAAGAGAAACGTCAGGCGAGACTGTGGTGGGTCCTCCTTTCCCCTGGGGGGCACTGTTGAAGGCGTCAGCCAGAGTGACCCGGAGGCTGTCAATGAGTTCGCCCAGTTGGTTCTGCTGGGTTTGGTGGTTCCCAGCCTGGACTTTCAGCGCCTCCTGCAGACTCTCCGGACCTTTCTGGGCCTCAAGAAGAAGATTCTTCAACTCCTGCAGACACACAAGAACAAAATCCACTTCAGTTTCAGATTTGTAGGGTCATAACTGTACACACAGGCTCAAATGTACGCATGCACACCTTGGAAAACGAGCTTAGGGATGTTTTCACACATAAAGTCCAATGGACTTGGTTTGATTGGGCAACAAAGTTGCAACATTTGCTATGTCATTTTAACACACAGTCTTACTATTGACTGTCAAACGTTGTGATTTAGGAAGTCACGCTGTTTCTTTAAGTTTTGCTCCATTTACTCATGACTTCAAAATTCAAATTCTGATTTTATCTCATAACTGTGACTGAACTGTCAGTTTGTTTTCACACCTAATAGTTCAGTTGAATCAGTTCGACTGAGGACCAAAATTACAACATTTGCTACAAAACAAACTACAGGAATTATTACTGTAATACAATAAATTATACATTTCTGTTGGATTTTTATTTTTTCTTTCATGGCAGATACGGGCTTCCATAATTTCATGTGTACATAAAAAATCGATATATTTTTTTTAATTTAAATTGAATCGTTTTACACTTTAGTAAAACAATTAACATTTGTTTAAAGTCTTATCAGAAACAAACGGTGAAGGAAATTAATTTTAAATCTAAATATTTTAGGCCTTATCTGCTCACGGTTGAAGCTTTGACACAGTTGGGCGACTCAACAGTTCAATGACCTCAAACCATTGAACGGATGAACGGATAAACGAGAGCAACACGAAGTTCTGAGAAAGTCCAAAATAAAGTGAGACGTGCAGCAAATCGAACATAAATGTTGCATCATCAGGCCAAACAAGAACAGTTCTGAAAACAAGATGGACGTTCCAACACAATGGATTCATTTGTTGCTAAAGCAACAGACTCCACTCAACTCATGAGCTCTACTGTTGGTCTTTTTCATTTAAAATCTTAAAAATAAAAATATTTGGTGTCATTTTTGGGCTGATTTGTTGGTGGTATTTATGTTTTCAGCCATCCTCATCTACTTCCTGTCTCCCTCTCTTAGTATTTCATGCTTCAGCGATAGAGTTCAGTCAGCGTCTCCTGTTACCTGAAGGCGGACGCGGTTGATATACGTTGATCCCATGACCCCGATCAGGGCTCCGAGCACAGAGCCGATGACGGACCAGTTCTTGGTGCGCTCCGCTCTCGTCCTCTCCTTCTCGTGACTCTCCCTCACCGCCGCCGAAAACAGGCCGAACTTTTCCCTCTCCGAACTCTCGGCGTTCTCATACGCAGTCCGGAGACGCCGTTCTTCCTGCGATTGAGAAAGAAAATGGCTGGTCTGTTTTACACAGGTTTATTCCAACAGTGAGAAAAAAAAATGTGTATTTGTATTTTTGTTGAGTATCTGGTTTAAATTTTTAATAATGTTTTCCAAATGTGGGCTTTTAATCAACTGTTAGATTGAATTACAAAACTGTGTAGTTTGAATATCAATGTTTACACAGAAATCAAGAACCTTTCAGATCTTAAAAACATCTGATTGGAAGTTCATTCATCCGTAAAAACCCTGATTATCTCACAACATGAAAGCTTGACCACTTAGACGGCTGTAGATGTAAAGGGGAGACGCTCCGACGCTCATCCACCCTGTGTAACTCAAACTCGCTGTTTGTGTTGAATCCCCAGTTTTTACTGGTGGTTGTTTCCTGAGCTGACCTGCAGCAGCTTGTGCTCCATCGTGGCCAGCTCCAGGTAGTGAGCCTCCTCCCTGGAGACGCGGTCCAGCCGGTCTCTGACCTCCTTCAGGCGGCCCTGCAGCGCCTCCAGGCTGGTGTGCGCCTCACGCACGATTCCTCTGGCCACCATGAACGCTGCTTCAGCCTGAGCAGATACATTCAGTCTGTAAGACTTTTAATAATACGAGTTTTATTTGTTGATGGAGGTAAAAAAAAAAAAAAAAAGGCCTATACAAAACATCTTTATTAAATTTTTTTGCACAAATCATTTTTAGATAATGAGATTTTAGCTAGTTCTGCATATTTTTAGATGTTTTAGGGCTTCAACGTTCACACATGAAAATGGCTGCAAACAGATGCTCCCCTTCTGCTTTGAAAAGCATTAGTGGAGACTCCTGCACAACCAACAAGAATGCAGGAACTGGTTTCTAGTTGATGAGCTAACAACAAAACACTTGTGTTTTCCAGCAGCCATTGTACAGCGCATTCAGCGGTAAAACCAGCTGACCAAACTTGCTGGATCTCAGCTTGGTTGCTAGGTGACGGACTGGGCTTTGCTGGGGTTAGTAGGTAACGACACTGTGGGACTCAACATTCTGGAACGTTTTGTATCGGCTCATTTTCCAGACACCAGAAAACATTAACCGACTGCCAAAAACCGGCTGAATGTTTTTTATGTACTTGTGCTGGTTGTTTTTCTTTTTTAGAAGCATTTAAGACCCAAATGAAAGAACAAAAACATGAAACTGTGAATTTTGCATAAAGATGTTTGTCTCTAATTAAACTTTCAGACATGACTGTTCTCTGTGATTTCTGACCTCTGTGACCTTGGTTTGAGCCTCGCGGACTTCGTTCAGCCCCACAAACTCCTCGTATCTCCCCCACCAGTAGTTCACAGTGGCGGTGGCCGTCTGCGCCGACCTCTGGCTCCACTGCCGCCCCAACTCTCCTGCATGCTGATGGGACAAAAAGAAGGAAGAACTTTTTTATTTAATGCTGCTTTAATCATAACAAACAGAAAAGTCCAGTTCTGATAATTCAGTCTTTTTTGGCATGTTGGTACTGGACAGCTGTACCTGCAGGGCAGAAAGGCTGCGCTCCTTCACCACCTCAGCTGTACCTTTCTGTACAAGAGGGAAGGGGTCAGTGGGTGGAGGAGGTCGAGACGGCGGTTCAGAGCTGTAGCGCCGAACTGGAGCGGTTTGGGCCGCCAGGTAAGGCCGAGACAGACAGCATGAGCCTCGAGCCCAAATGTAGATATGAGCTCCTCTGTACCTGAGACGGAGAAACTTCTTTAAATAATTCAATTCTTTCAGTCATGCCCAAAGGTTTTGGCTCTGACACAAATGTTTCTATGATTGACTTCAGATTTTCTTTTAAATTTCTTCTGGTAAATTGAATCCAGTTCAAAGCATTTCATGAGAGTCTTACCTCATTGAGAACGGCAGCAGTCGGGTGGAAGGTTCAAACACACAACAGCGTTTGGACCGACACCAAAAAGGCACCTCTGAAAAAAAGAAAGAAAAACAAACAAAATCTTTTAAAAACATTTGGATCCGATCAAATCAAGACCAATAAATTAACATGTTGAAGTAAAGGTGTTGTGTCTATCAGAGAAAGTGCAAATTAAATCTGAAGTCGAGTAAAAACTCAACAATTCCTAAAGTTTGAATTTCCAGATTTAAAAACACAAGATGTGTAATTTAAACATAATAATAGATGTATTATTTTTTAAAAACTAATACATTTATCAAGTATACCTAACTAAATCTTACCTTATTAAAACAAACAGTTCCTTTATGTTTTAAAATGTACCTTACCTAAGATTCATACTTTTCAGGCACTTAAATGCCTCTTTTGAAAGTAAATTTTCTTTAAGTTTATTCTTTATTGAACTTGACAGTTACATATTTCTCTGTTTTTTCTAAATAAAAAAATCTGCTGTAAAAAAATCTATATTTCTGGGAATATTGTCCAACTCTCCTAGTTTATGCGGGGACATAAGAGCACATATATTAGTTACTTTACAAGTTACCTTTTTGTGAATCTGTTAAGATTTTAAAAAATTACCTGGCAGCTGCTTTTGTGATTAAAGATTCATAAATAAACATAAAGGTTTGCTGCTTTTAAATTGATTTACATTTAAGTAGAGCAATATTAACAACAAAACATGTCAATATAAGAACAATACATGGTTTATTACTAATTTTAAAAGGAATTAAGTCATTCTGAATCTAAAATAACTTAAATGTAACAGCAAGCTTATGACCAATTGCAATATTTTTTCTAATCTTTTTTCATTGTTGCAGACAATCCTGAGTTTGTATAACACAGCAGACACCTGTTTCTGCCCTCACTGAAGACAAACCATTAAATACATACACTACTGTCACACTCTAAATACTTTACATTTATACAATTCGGCTTATTTAATTGAAACTCCTTTTTATCACATCATTGTTTTCTGTTTCTTTTCTAACTAGCTTTATAATGCTAACATTGACCTCGGTGTTTGTTTTCTCATAAAACTGCCTAGAATATGTTTGTCGTAATTCTAGTTTATAGAAAAAGCCGCTAAAATAAACGCACCTGTTTTCTTTACAGCTGTCACAGCATTTAGTTTTTGGGAATAAACTTTCTTTGACCACTTATTTTCCTGGTGTTTGGAGAACAAGCTAGCATCATGTAGGTGTTTTTTGTTCAGGCATATCATTGGTATCCTACTTCCGGCGGTTCTTCTGGGGTCCTTCCAGCACGGATTAAATCGACAACAAGCCCAAATTGCTGTCATTTACCGTTAATTTTAGTCATTTATATCCTATTTAAACGATTTAAATATGTCCGGTAGAGAAGGTGAGACTTTTTTTCTGTGCTAAGCTACATCATTATGAATTTCTGACCTTGTTCCTTTATGTATCGCGCGCTTCAGTTTGTGCACGAAGCTAAAACATGCTAACAGATTCTAGCTAATATGTTGTATTTCACTTCAAAAATGTTAATCGTCATCACTTATTTGCGTAATGTCTAAAAATGCACGCATTCACCGGGAAAAAAAAAAAAAAGCAAAAACAAGTGGTGAACTTGATTCAGAGCGTAAACCCATTTTTAGCAGCGCTAACTGTCGGTTTTGTTATGTTTGATATGATCAATCTCTGACATCGTTGTAGAAACATTTTGGCCCTCTGTGCTTCATTTAATTAGAGATTGGGATAAATCAAAATGAAATGACCAAAAGCACAAAGGTTTGAAATGGTGAGCAGGTGAATTAATCAACATTTGGTCTCTCTCTGGAATGAAAACCCCCAACATTCCCAGAATGACAGACATTAGGCAGGTGATCAGTTAATCAAATGCTTTGACTAGCAGTTTTCCTTTTTTTAAAAAAACCCAGGGTCTACTTGTGCTGTTTTTTTGCATATCTGAGACAGAAATCCCATTAAAATTTCCATTAATGGAATCGAAAATATTTTAAAGAAAATCTGCACTAGTATGTCTTAAAGTCTGGGTAACTTTCGAGGTTGTGCAGTAAATTTAGTAAGCAGTAGCTCATTAAATATAAAAATATCGTAAAGTAATAAATACACAATTACTTTTTAAAGACGGAGTGACAGAAATGTTGGTTGATTTGTTTTATTTCTACATTTTTCAGGAGGCAAAAAGAAACCACTCAAGGTGCCCAAGAAACAAAACAAGGAAATGGATGATGTAAGTTTAATCCCTTTAGATTATTATTTCACAATTTAACTTAGGTGAAGTCACAGATTAAGACATTTTCTTTATTGCCCTTTTGACCATGAAAATTTAAAGTGTCAAGAGTGGATTCACTGTGTTCAAAGTATCCTCTGAAAATTCTCATTAATTTGTGAATGAAGCTAAACACTTTCAGTTTAACAGAAAGTGTTGCTTGTGGCGTATTAAAAATAATTTATGCCTGCAGGAAGACGTTGCCTTCAAGCAGAAGCAGAAGGAAGACCAGAAAGCCATGGAGGCATTGAAGGCCAAAGCGTCAGGAAAAGGACCTTTAGGTGAGACTTGAGAACTAATTAAGAAAAATCTTCATTAAATTGTTTATCTAAATTGAAGTTTTTGAAGACACAGAATCCCAATTTCAAGACATTAAATTAGGAAGTAATTTTTTAGGTCATAATTGATATATGCAACATTTTTACAACAACTGAAAATAACATAGCTACTTCATGAAGCTCTAAAATGGCACTCTGTCCCTGGAAAACGCATAATACTGGCCCTTTAATGAACATTATTAATGAGTCTTAATTACTTAATACCCTGAGCTTTATTTACAGCCCAGCCATCATTCCACATCAACGCTGCAGTTTGTTTATGCAACAAATGGGAGGAACATAAACAGTTTCTCAGGTTTTCCTTAAATGTGTTTCAGATTTTGTCTGGAAGACGCCTGAGAACTCACATATGGTTGATAGTTTATTTTTATTACATCTCTCTGGGTTTTTAAATAATAACAGAAATGCAGCTATGAACACACAACCTGATTATGGGATTAACAGCAGTATGCGTTGGACCTGATGCATCATTTTGTGGTTTCACAGAACGTATGAAGAAACATTTCGCACCCATGAAGCTCCATATCTGAACCCAATGTCGTCTCTAATTTGATAGAAAATCCTTTTGTTTCTTGTTATAAATTAAACAAAATCAGCCACAGTTGTTTCTTTGTCATTTTATCAGTTTTGCATCTGTGTAATTTTTCTTGCAGCCAGTGGTGGGATCAAGAAGTCGGGGAAGAAGTAAAGCCTGAAGATGATGTTGCCTCGCAACCTTCAGTTTGTTTTTCACTGGTAAACATAAACCCTGCAACACTCAGAAGCTGTTCCTGCACTGAGCACTTCCAGCTCTCAGTTCAGTGCAGAAAATGTCCTTTGTTTGAGTGACAGACAACAACATGCCTCCCTGAAAGAAGAAAAGTAATTATCTCCCTTAAGACACCCAACAACTAAATTCACTCTGACTGTTTATGAAATGTCTTTATTTTTTGGCAAAAATAAAAGGGAACATTTCTTCAGTGGAAAATGTTTAACGGAAAATACCTGAACTATGTTTTGTTGTATTGTGAAGTGGGAGATGTCAATAAAGGTTTTTTTTTGTAATTATGTCTTGTTTTATGTTTTTTTTGTTGTTTTTTTTATGGAAGCAAAATATCCAAATCGATAAAATGGTGATTATGGCAACAATTTTAGCTTTGTACATTTTCTGTTTCTCACACAAAAAATTATGAACTTATGTTTCTAATTTTTTTCTGAGTTCTATGTGACTCATAAGAAACATTCTAATGCATCATGGTGGGGAGCTCCTGCAAATATAACAAATCACATTATATGTGAGGTTTATTCCCTCTGCTACCCGTTCCAAACGTATCAACTTTAAAAGTATTTGCATAATCTGAAGCATCATGTTTTTGTAATAATTGCACAGTAATGTTTGTTGCTTTTGTCAGTTTTTATTGTAAACCAGTTTATTCATAAAATATGGTAAAAGCAATTATCCTGTACAAAACATGTTACACTCTGCATTGACAAACGGCAAAGCAAAAAAACATTGAGGTAAATTCATTACAAAAAAAATAACCTTTTTAGAAATATTTAGTAATTATTGAAATTATTTAAAAAGACAATTTTCATCCTGTGAAAAGCAACAAGTAAATGAAAGCATCTGGATTCTGACTTGCTAAAAAATCTAAACTTTTAATTTTGACAGTAATTTAAAAAATGAGTCATTAAACAGCATGATGCTGCCACTTTTTGCTCAGATATATCTGGTTAAGAAATTTAACAGAATCAGGAACGTAGTTTCAGTTCAAGGAACAATAAAAACATGTCAATCATTCAACATAACATTAAACAGTGTTATAAAAAATTACACGTTACTGCTCTTCAGATTCTCAAGTCAAACAATTAAAGGTTTAATTGGGCCACCTAAGAATTTGTAGTGCAGGAAATAGTTTATTTGTACCCAAATATAGTGACAAAATCAACCAGAGCATGGCTCTTACTCAGCAAGTAAGAAAGCCATGGTGAAGCACACGTACATCCAAATTGCGGATAGGATAGTAGAACGAAGGAGTTTTTAGGTTGCAGAACAACAACCTGTCACAATGTCAAGCAGATGTGTTAAATGTTGAGCATTAAAAGCATAAATAATTTATCTTTTGGAATATTCAACAATTAACTCATACAATCCAACTTCAGCTGCTCAAAGAGTGATTTTTCTTCCAATTCATTATTATACTAAAATATTTTCTTCTTTTTGGTGTTTTAACTATTACTCTGCAGCATGAGTCCTTTGAGTGTTATTAAAAGCACTTTATAAATAAAATGCATTATTTATTCTTATTCTTATTAGTGCTGCGCCACGTCTAAACGATCTGCAGTGCACAGCAATGCTGCTAGTTTGATGGCAACAAGGTTGTAACTGATAGTTGAGATGCAGAAAACTCCAACAAATAATAGTTCAGTTTATATTCATATATAATATACAGAGAGTGAGATGTTGGTGTTCTGCAGCAAGGATGATCAAGTCTAGATATCCTGCAGACTGCAACGTACCATCAATGGCTTACTTAATAGGACAAAGGCAAAAAGAAATCTGAAGTAAACAAGGCCTTGTGCTTGAAAAGTTATTTAGAGAAAAGCTCCTGAGATGACGGTGGTGATAAACAGAGTTCTCCTCTGGTCTCAGATTGTCAAAGCTGTTTTCTCTAGAAGAATCAGGGTTTAGTTAAAACAGATTTGGATCTCATCTTCTGCTCTGGAGAATGTAAAAATGTTTATCTTTTTCTGTTTGCTTCACTGCAAAAACATTAAATCTCAACAAGTATTTTGGTCCATTTTCTAGTGCAGATATCTTAGTTCACTTGAAATAAGACAAAACTAACTTACAAGTTACTTTTCAGCAAGAAAAGTAACTTAATAATCCCTTAATATGGATGAAAGAGTTCTAGTCCTAATGGCAGATTATTTATTATATGGGTAAAATGCTTCACCAATAGAACTAGACCTTTTTCATCAATATTAAGGAAACAAGATCCTACATCTTGCTGAAAAGTTACTTGGTTTTGTTTTATTTCAAGTTTCCTAAGATATTTTCACTAGAAACTAAAAGAGTTGGTAAGATTTTGTGTTTTTGTAGTGTTGTCAAATCAGGCCCAGATCATGGTAGAAAACTGGTTCCGGTTGATCTGGATCAGTTTTTCCAGGAGTCAGGCAGAGACCAGCCTTGTAAAACTGGCTCCTGTAGCCGTACTCGCTAACGGTCATGAGATGACGTTAGCAGCTTACGGTCATGTTGCAGCTTACGGTCATGTTGGCTGTGGTTCAGATTAATCTAGTTGGTTTTTCCAACTTCAGACCTGGAAATTGTTAAGATTGGTGAGTAGGTGTGAAGTGGGGCTGAGCTCTGGCCTCTTCAGGTTAAACTGTAGCTTCGTTGGTCATCCTGGCGACTTTCATCCGGAGGATCTGGATCTCCAGGTTGAGCTTCTCTCGTTCCAGGAGCAGATTTCCTCTCTTCAGATCCGTTAAATCCTCGTCTTATTCAGTCTTCATCCCGCCCAGCTTGTCTTTCAGGCCTGCAGAGGAAGCAGACATGTCATCTCATCAAAAGGGAAGCTCCACGCAGGTAAGTGAAGCTGATGTTTGAAAGATAATTACACTTTTAGTTCCTGTCTTCCAGCAAAACTAAACAAAGCAGCCACCAGCATTACCTAAGAGAGAAGCCAAGCTTTGAAATTTCCACAGAAATGATTTTAAAAATCCATTTCTTTACTCCTCTGTTGTTTATTTTTGGTAATTTTTAAATGTAATAATAGTCTGATAAAATTAAAAATGTACAAAGATTGGAAACTTAAATCTGGTATAAATGCACACACTGGAAGTACAGAGTTTTATTACATTTTCTGTCTCTATTTGTGATTTACATGAATGTATGTTAAGATCTTGGCCAGATAACTTTTGAAAGAAATAGTAAAGATAAAAGTCACAATCACATGCATCCTTAGCATTTTTAAATTTACAAATTTATTTAAAATTTACCCTCTGATTTTGGGCAGGAGACTATAACAGCAGATAATATGGCCAGGCAAAATAAATGTTTTTACTGATAATTACATACACAATAGTCCCAGGTTATGACATGCAGCCATGTTTGTTTATCTAAATGAAGACAAAGTAAAAGAGCTCATCCCCACTTCATACCTGCTTGCCAATCTGGCTTTATTGTTGCTTTTCAGCTCGAATTTTCAGACTTAAAGTTGGAAAAATTAACTGGAATGTTGACTAAAATCATAGGAACGACTTGGAAAGTCAGAGATAGCATGGCTGCTGAAAAAACACAGAACACACTGAAAGTTGGAGCGACTTCCTGTTTGTCTGCACTTTTGAGTGTTTGTGTCACATATAAATCCTGCAGACACACAGGATACAATATACAAAAGCAATACAAACGCCGGTTTGTATTGCTAATAGGAGTTAGCTTGTTTGATTGCAGCCGATAGCTAATCTCCCTTTGGGGTGGACTTCAACCCCCCATCACTCCTTATGAAGTCACATCGAGAAGACAAGATGGTGGCATGAAAAGAGGTCAGCTTTAAAAAAGGATTTCAAGATGTAAATTTTCAACTATTTTGAAACCATTTTTATTTCTCTGGACTTTGAAGATTTACAGTTAATAAAATACTAAAATGAGACAATTTGAAATCCTTTTTGCAGGTATAATCTGACCTCTCTTCATCTATAACTAAAAAACCTCCTTATCATTATTTTTATTATTATTGAACTTACCATCGCCTTCATCTGTCATAGACTTCAGCTCCACCTCCACTGGATAATGGTCGCTCACTTTCAGAGCCTGGAAATAATTAAACTTTATTAAGATTATTGCATCTTCTGGGCCGTCTCCAGTTCTGGGTAAACACAAATATCAAAGTGAAATGTGCAGTTATCGACAATTATGGTAATTTAGCTGTTAATTGTATGAAATAACAGAACAGAATGAACCATGAGTCACAAAAACACAACAATGAGTCACAATTCAACGCTCTTTTCCATGTTTTTTCATTGCTAAGGTATGACTGGAAACCCACATGACAATAAATAATATTTCATAATTGAAATATTTTCAGAAGGAACATTTCAACATGTGAAAATAAGAACCAACCTGTTCAATGGAGAGCTTGTAAGCTTTCTGGAAGTTGAATGTTTTAGCAGATTTTGGAACAACAGCCTGAAGCATGTCGTCTCCGTAAACAACGATCCTGAAAGAGGAGAAGAAGAATTAAAGCAAACAGCAGGGAGTCGCAGTCACTCTAATATAATAACCAAAATGACAAAACTATGTCATTTTGGTTTATAACAATACAACAAAAAGAGGAGTCCGTTCACACAACTGGGGGTAGAAGAGAGCAGTTCTTGGTTATTTTCGCACCTGATAGATTTGGTTTGACTGGAGACCAAAACTGCAACATTTGCTACATTTTCAGCTGCTGTGGTTCTCCTTCACACTGCAAACCAAACCGTTTGAGCAACCTGTTCCCCTGTTCGCCTGTGGGGGCGCTGCACCAAGAACCACTGAAGGAAACGATACAAAAGCCTCTGAAGAAGACACTGAGCGCGACTTTCTTCTTCATGAAATATAAACAAAAATGGAGTAGCATCAGATTTCATCAGTTGTAGGATTTTGTTTCTGGCTAAAGACCAAGAGTCTTTTTTTCCGCTCGCGCTAGCATGTTTTTTTTTGTGTGTGCTGTTTTTACCCAGAATGCCCTGCGCTGTAGTCCATTTCCTCCAGTCTGAGAGCCATTAAATAGCCAGAACTCAGTTCTGCCCATTTCTAATGACAACCTTTTGTTAAATGTTGAAGATTTTTGAGTTATAGTTGCGTTAAACGTTCATTGGGAGGATGGTCGGTTTCTACCTGTCGTATGTGTTGGTGTTTTTGGTGCTCGCCGTCGTGTCCACATCGTCTCCGATCAGCCAGTGGAAGTTCGGGTCGCTGCGGATTCGGATGGTCTTCATGTCCTTCTTTGAAACATATGAGCCGTCGGCGTTAAAGTCGCCCAGGATCATCACGTTCTGCAGCGGAGAAAAAAGAAACCTTAACCAGTGTCACCAGTTTGTTTTAATTTGATCTACTTTTAGTGACAGATCTAAACTTTTGCTCCCAGTTTACAGCCGCGGGGAAAAGAACGTGAACTCTCCGGTTCCGGAGTTTTAATTAGTACAGTATTAGTCTTTACCAGTATCAATGTTTAACTTCCTTTACATTTTCAAGAGGAATTATGTTTTTGTTTGGTTTGAAGTCTTACGTCAGTCCTCCACTTCTTCTTGACGTGAATGAAGACGTCATAGAGTTCGTCCAGCTCGTTCTCCGAGTCCTCGGGTTGGGTGTGAACTGGGATCATCACCAGATCTTTCAGAACTGCGAGGAGAATCAGACAGAAATCTGGTTTTACGTCTCAGGAGAGATGAAGGTATAAATCTGACCACAAGTCATGGCTCACCTGTGTTCAGGCACCTGAACCGAAGGATGTACGGATCCCTGGCGAAGACATCCAGGCCTTCGGTCTTCTCATCATCGAACTGGTACGACCCCACAAGGTCAACCAGGTCGTCCCTGCATGCACATTCAATACGACCCTCTCATTCATAGACCACTTTATAATGAATGAGTGAATGAATGAAGTGTCACCTGTACAGGAACATGAACTGCTCCTTGTAGCATGATCTGCCCAGGCGAGAGCTGATTTTCAGAGTGTAGTGATGTTTCTTGTTGGCTCTGAGGAGAAAAGCGGCGGATGAAGCTGATTGAGTCTCAATATCAAATATATTTATAACTTTTAGCTTAAACATTGTTAGACCAATTAACCTAAAAGTCATGTTTTCTTCTTCAGCCTTGATTTAGTTACGAAAAACAGTACAATATCAATAACAATAAAATCATTAAATAAAAAACAAAACTCTCCCAAACTTATTTTTGAATTTGAAGCTCTGGATATTGATTCTGGATAGTTTATTTTTGAATCTGTGTGAAAATTAACTTAAGTTTGTTACTGTTTTTAAAAATCATTGCAGTTTTTTTGTCGTATATTCTGAAAAATAACGATTAAAATGAAGAATCAAAGGCCCAAATCAATATCATAAAGATGGCGTTTCTTTTAGAGAAAGGTGATTTAAGCTGAAGTGTTTCTGTAAATGTCAGTTTATGGAGCTGCTGATGATGTTGGAAACTTTTACTAACTTGTTGAGCGCTTGCACCAGCTTGTCCACCGACTTCCCGCTGGCGTCGACGACCTCCAGGATCACAATGATGTCATAACGGGAAATAATCTGAACATCACAGCCGTTTGATACATCAGGCCACAAGTTAGGACTAACAGCTTTAAATCAAATATCTTAAAATAAGGCAAACTGACTTACAAGTAGCTTTTCAGCAAGATAATGGAGCTTGTTTTAAGTCAGTAATTCCTTGAAATTGATGAATAAGTACTAGTCCTGTTGGCAGATCATTTCACTGACAACATGGGAAAAATGTCTTGCCAAAGGAACGAGAACTTTTTCATCAACTTTAAGGAATTATTGACTTGAAACAAGCTCCTATTTCTTGCTGAAAAGTTTTCTTTTAATTCAACTGTAAAAACATATCTGCACCAGAAACTAGACCAAAAATTATTGGTAATACTTTGTGTTTTTGCAGAACGGTGAGTTTACATGTTTTTACCTTAACCAGGATGTTCAGAATATCTTGATCCGACACTTTGCTCCGTCCAAACTTCTGGATGTTAAACGCTGCGATTTTCATGTTGGCTGAAAGTTCACGGCAAACAGTAGAAACCATTTTTAGCATCTTAACGAGCTTCATCATCGTGTCTGAACAGGCACTAAACACATGTGGGTTGCAGTTATTTGTTCAACAGCAGACATAATAAAAAGTGACACATTTAACTATCAGTTGCCCCAGAGGTAAAACAAGGTGTGCACTAAAAAAAAACAAATAAAAAAACAGGTTTGCTTTCAGCTGCAGATTTTATCTCATTAAGTTTTTCACGTTCATGTTTGATCAGATTTCCATCTGAATCAAGATCATAAATGTTTAAATGTAATAAAGTGAAAAAGACAATTTAAATTAGTTTGATTTTATCTGTCAAAATAAATTATTATAAGAAAGTTTGAAGAGTGCAGTAACAAAAAAAAGAACAAAACAGAATCAGCAAAATAAATAACAAATATGATTAATATTAATAATTTAAAAATAATTGATTTATTCTACTAAATTATTAGAACAATTTATTAGAATCCTAAATTATTATTTATTAGACAGACGATATTATTTCACAGACGATCTTATACTGTCTTGACATGGTGACTGTTTATGTCTGTAAATACGTAAATTTGGGTCAGAAGACTCTCAGAACCCTCGGTTATCTCGTATTTCTGCTCCGGGTTTGGTCTGATGGAGGAAACTCGACTTAAACAGAGTCAGCCGCTGGATTCTAGCACTACTTCTAGATGTTCTGACGGTTCATGTTTCTGGTTTCAGAACCGAGTTTCCTCTGGTCCAGGAAGTGGTGTTTACACGAGAGGCTGGCGTGACACAAACAAATCTGCAGAATAATGCAGAATAATCTGTGACACAGAAACCCATAAGGACTGAAGCGCAGCAGGTAATCTGTCCTCAGAGCAGCAGCAGGGTGGAGGTTCTGTTCTCTGACTCGGTTTGTTTGTTTTTGTGACGCACTAATTCTCTGTATTTCTGCATCCAGAAGTGGTTCAGCAGGTTTTAGTTGCGATGCTGCAGCAGAAAACAAGCAGAAGCTCTTATCTCTAAGATCAGCTCAAGCTGTCGGATCGCATGTCGGTTTTGTCTCAACTAGTTTCATCTTGGAAACTCCGAAAGAGCGTTTAGAGGTTTCCTGCTTGACATCGTTGTAAAACATGAAAGATTTCAGATAAACCCGCTGTTTCAATTTCTGGAGAGATTAGATTTTTAACTCACATCTTTAGGATTATTTGAAGGGAATCAAAACTAACATGCCTGATGAGACTGAATATAAAAGGCCTCCTGATGGAAACCTTTGAGTTGGGGGTCAGAAGCAGCAGAAATGGATGGAAATTTCCTCCAGCTTCACTAATGTCTCAGTGTCGGTTATGCAACCGATTTCCTGCACTTAGACAAACCCGCCAAGAGAGAGAGAACACGGCAGAGGAGCCTCGAGGGTCTCTGGTTGCTTTTATTCCCCCTTTGGGGCTTTTTAATCACTTCTAAGTGTCTGAAACTTTCTATCTGCTGAATCTTGGGGACAGATATTTCATAACATAAACATAATATCCAGAAAAGGCACTGAGCACCAACAAAGATCTAATAAAATTTATATTATTTCATTACACGTTTTATTCATTTTTATTGTTGCTTTTACTATTTTCTCCGCATATTGTTCAACAAATAATCACAATATGATTAAATCCAGACACCAGCTGGTTCTTATCATTGCACAAATTGGAGTTACAAAAATAAATCAGCTTAATGAAAACATTTTACAAAATTTTGAAAAACGTTTTTCAGTTGTATTTCGTAAAAGTTCTCAAATTAGTCAAGTGATCAACAACCAGATGTTACTACTCATGGAAACGACAAAGAAGACGACAGGAAGTGGTACACAGGTGATGGGCAGCGTGTTTTTAAATAACTTACTGCGTTAAATTTATTCACATGCAATTTTAATGAAGTTTCTTGTTCCATCAAAACACAAATGATGTTTTTTGGACATCATTAGTGGAATATCAGTAAACTTTGTGTTTTTCTTGTCACTGAGTTCAGCAGAGCTAATTAAGGCTAGTTGTTAGCTTCTGCTGTAGCACATGTTGAGGCATATTTTAACTATTACAATTGGCAGCTATAAACACTTTTAGAGTTAATGTCAAGAATATGCAGATTTTATCATTTCATGTTCTGGTCCTGAACTCCTGCGAAGACCGAAGGATCAACTGTAGATAAAATTTTATTCCAAAAAGTTGGTGTTTGTTGGAAAAGTCAATGCATACAAAGTACATTTTAAATGTTACTTTTTTGTACAATTTAAAAATAATATTTTTAAAATATAATTTTATTAAAAAAAACATTTTATTTTTAAAATATAAAATAACGGTTATAAGAAATTTTTAATGAACTATCTGTGATACAAATACCTAAATTATACTTACTTAAGCCTTAATAGGTTCACAATATATTCAATTATACATCTCTATTATTGAATACAAGCTAAACATATTTATCTTTACTAGACGCTCACAAAAATGTATTTTTAGTGCCAAAATGTAAGTAAATAAACTATGTTTACAAAACCAATAAGACATAAGATAAAACAGCAAACATGTTACATAAAACAAACTAAAACTAATTAAACTAATTAAATCTGAAAAAGTGTGAGATTAAATTACAGAAAATCTCATCCTGTTCTGTAGCACAGCTTTCAATGACAGGAACTTAAAACAGCAGCAATTTTTCTAGTAAACGCATGTGTTGCTTCAAAAAAAAGACAAAAAGTCTGACGCTCTCACATCAGATTTAGAGGAACTTTCCACTTTACGTAAAGAGCAAAAGCGATTTGGGATGTTGGTCCTAAAATTTCTTGTATGAAGAAGCATCGAGACTCAGGAAACAGCATTTCCTGTCATTTCTTCCACAGGAAAACATGTTTAGCGTCTCGGCTGCTGTTTGTGGATTACAAGTGGAAAGTTTTGAGAAAATTGAAGTACTGAAGTGATGGGATTAAATCGTCCAAACAGGTGGGATAAATGACCTTCTGACCTCAGATTAGCTGATCGATTTCTTAAATGATGCTGTAAATTAGAGTCCTCCGCTCCAGTTTCACTAAAGCGACTATAAACCTCAGATTAAACGCCGTATAAAAACCATTTTATACACAAAGAGAGTCGAATTTCAGGGCCTCTGATCCTTTTTATTTACGGTCAGCAGCTGCAAATGATTACAGAAACACTCAGATTCATCTGAGCCCAGCGCGTTTGTACCGAAGCTGGAAACCTTTCAGCTTCACGAAGACAGAATTTATTTTCAATAACAGGTAACAAATTTAATATTCTTGACGAGTTTCATATTGATTACTGTCATTTCAGGAAGAAGAGTGACTTTAAGATTAAAGTACCAGAACCTTAACGACACGTAAGTAAACATGACATGTCATGTAAAATGCAACTTTTTAAAACTCATTTTAATATATTTGATAGTTTACTCAAGTATCTCAGTTTATAATGATAAATTAACATTAAAAATGTTCATTTCCTGCTGCTTGCTGACATTAAGAGGTTTAGTCTTGAACATATGTGGTGAAAAGATTAATAAAACATTTGTACTTGCAGCTTTTATGAAATGATTATTAAAATAGGCTACAGTTCTTTAATAACCATCAATTTTTTAGACGTTTTAGATGCTCAGAGTCACTTTATCTTTAAATAAATACATTTTGGTTTCAGTTTACTGTGGGAGAAAAGCTCTGTTATGCTCTGAGGGTTGCTGAAGCATTTTGTTGCTTTGGCTTCTGCTAAATTAAATATAATGAGTTAAATAAAATAAGTGAAACAGGAAGTTTCCCTTTAGTAATTTGAGAGGAATCAGCCGGTTTTCTTCCAGAGAACCAAAGGAGGACGGTTGTTTCATTGTCCCGAGGTTTGAAAAGCCTCCAGGGCTTTTAGAGCTGAAGGGGAAAACAAAAAACAGGAAATTTGTTCCTCACCTGCAGAATCTGCTGCTGCTCAAATCCAAAAGATTAATAAAAATTAAGTTATAATAAACCCAGATGAGGACGACTGCGGCAGATGTTGAAGAGTCCAGTATGAAGGGAGATATGAGTTACAACCAAAACAATGTTCAGAGTGAAAACCGGCTGATTGGTTGAAAGCCAAGCAGGAATGCCAGAGCAAATAAGCCCCGCCCCCTTGAATAACTTCCTGTTTGAAACCTGTGACGGATCAGTTTGACTCTAGAGGTGATGAAGGATTTAAAAAACACAATCTGAGGAATAAAATGATGGTTTCTGAGCTTTGGAAACAAAATGGAGCATAAATATTAGAGTTCCTGATGTTCCTATGAATTACAGTTTTCCAAATTACTCTTTAACTAGACCATCTACAGACATGACAATGTTTTCTGAACCATTGCATTGTGTAATTTAAGCATAAGAATTTGTTTTCAGGGTGATTATTTTAACTCCATGCAGTAAAACTTTGTAAAGCACACGGATGCTAATTTCAGCGCCAAAACTCTAATTACAAAAAAACAAAAACAATCAGCAAACCGGTTCCTGAAGACAGAAACTTGTTGTTGCACATGAGAAGAATGAGGGTGTGGTTCATTTTGTCTGGCCGGGTCACCTTTCGTAAACATTCAGGCCACAAACACAAAGGAAAAAGAACTTGTTCCAGGTTTCCTACGACTCTTTGGTCAAATTTTATTATATCAAGAGATAATTATATCTAGTTTTTAAAAAGAAAAAATACATTTAACTGAGGAACACAGAATTAATTATATATCTGATAAATTTCTATATTTCATTTTTTAATAAATTAATGACACATTTCAATAATTATTTTATAAGTTGTTTATTGTAATTTGGCACTTTCCTCTCTCCATAGAAGTCAAAAGTCAAAGTAGGACTGATTAAAGACAGTTTTAGGCTCCAGGTTTAAATATTAAACTAAGAGAAAAAATTATTCACATTTCTGGGTCATAACCAAGTACTGTTAAAGAAAAATTAAAAGAACAAACCAACCTATCTTCAAATATCAGTGAACAGGATTGGGAAAGGGCTTGCATTAAAACTCACACAATGTCCATAAACAGCCATTTTAGAAT
>CAEGAD010024283.1:0-16524 GCA_903067055.1 Poeciliopsis paucimaculata
TTTTTAGTGACACATTAAACTACAGATGTTTGTGCAAATCTAGAAATGTGAGCATTTCCAGCATCAATGTTCAACTCAGATGTTTTTTTGTGCTGTGTTATTTGTTTTTCTCTGCAGGGCACTATTGGCACGTAAGTACCGCAGTAAGCTGAACTATCTTGAAGTTTCTTGTTGCTAATCAAACACTGATTTTAAAGGTTTTATTTAAACTATTAATTTAAACTAGCTTAAATGCATGTTCAAATGAGTTGCCATGTGGCAACCTATATGAGTACTTTACTACTTTTGTAGTAAAGTGCCTTCACTGCACATGTAAAAGAAAACAGGTAACAGTCAACTTAATTTCCATGAGTTGGATCATCATCATCTTAATCAAGTAAAGTCAATTATTTGGTCCAAAACATTGCAAATTGGTTGGGCTGGCTCCATTAAATTACATTGGGTCCAGCTACAGTAAATGAGTTGAATCAACCTTAAAAGTTAAGTTAACGCAAACAGAATTACATAGTGCTGAAATAAACCAAAGTAATCAGGTGGAAATCCTTTCCATGATTGTTTTTATGTTCATTCAAAGAGTTATTCTTTTGAGTGTACATCCAGCCTTGGTCAATGTCAAATATTAACCATCTTCTGATTCTACTGGGGCTGCTCAGACAGCGTGTCACAAGACTCAGAATAAAGTGAAGTCATGTAGGTTCATATTCCTTACTTGTCAAGCTTCTGACTGACCATTAAAATGACAACAGCAAACCTCAAAACGGGTCTCAAGATGACTTGTTGAGGCTTTCTGACCTTCCTGCTGCTTGTTTGTATTTCAGTGGAAACCAGCGCCCCCGCGTGGTGACGGTTTTATCCCTTTTCTTACAACGAAGTCCTGTTCTTCATCGTCACGTTTTGATAAGCCAAATGTATCAGAAAGATCACCAAAGCCATCAAAGGTTGATTTGGGCAGTGAGTGAAATCTGAAGATAGGAACAGCAGTTGCAATATTTGAAGCATTATCATCATCATCATCATCATCATCATCATCTGCACTGGCATTGACCTCTCCAGTTTTCGACTTAAGAGTTGAGAAAATTCAATTTGGCAACATATGATTTGGTGCCAAGTCAGTGTTTTCTAAGCGTCTGCAGTGACAATTAAAAATCTACATTTCATAAGGTTCAAGCTCAAACTCATATGTTTTTTTGTTGTTGCTTTTTTTTGTTGTTTGTTTTGTTTTGAAGAAAAATGTATGGTTTGTGAAGCACGTATTTTATTTGTATAAACGCAACAACAGTCACATTTTGTATGCTTTTAGGCACTGGGGGTCACATTTCTACGAGACAACAGTGAACACGCACAACACAGAACTGTCAAACCTGGTCTCAATTTCTCTACAAATAATCCAAAAGCACATGTTATATATGTAAAATTGTTTTTGTTGTTGTTGTTTTTTCTCTCAAAAAATATTCAGTCCCCGGTCCTTCAACCATCAAACCAACGACCAGAACTTTTAAATAATAATAAAAATTAAATAAAATGTTGTATTTGTCTTATTTAATATGAATACAGTTTTCTGGCAATACTTCTTTATAATTCGGTATGAAAATATAAATGTGGGTCATAATGTCCGATTTGATTGCTAGATGTCAAAAAAATGTAAGAATCGTACATTCTTATGTGACGTGAAAAAAAATGAATAAAATAAAGAACTGCAACATTCATAACATGAGGAAATTTGCAACATAAATCACTTTTTTTTTTTGTGCATATGTTTGAAGCGCAGTGAGACGGCCTGTAGAGGAGGTGGCACAGAAGCAGGAGGGTAAAAAGTGAAGGTTTGTGTCAGAGAAGTTAATCCTTAAAGCTGCCGGGAGAAGAAGGGAGGGCTGGGCGGCTGGATGGATG
Organism: Poeciliopsis paucimaculata; assembly: GCA_903067055.1. Classification (NCBI taxonomy): domain Eukaryota; kingdom Metazoa; phylum Chordata; class Actinopteri; order Cyprinodontiformes; family Poeciliidae; genus Poeciliopsis; species Poeciliopsis paucimaculata. The sequence continues at coordinate 1,891 of CAEGAD010024283.1, forward strand.
GACAAGTGTCCGCTGTCTGCTGCTTTGGCGCATATTATGCGCGGCGAGCTGAAAGGCGCAACGGTATGTTGCATCGCGCAGAGACCGACGAGAGGCGACACGCCCGCAGCGCGCGGCAGTTTCGTGGAGCCATGTGAGACAGAGGTGCGCATCTTCGGGGATCTGTCATGGCGCGCAAACTTCTGCTGCCCATCGGTGAGTTCGCTCTGTAATCTCTGACAGAAAATAAATAAATAAAATCAAGTGCAAAACCATCTGCGAAGACTCATCAGCTGCTGCTCACTTCCTGTTTCCCCCTGCTTCTCTTTGTTTCTCCTGCTGTCTCTCTCTCTCTTGTGGCCCCCCAGCTATAGCGGCGAGCCTCATTCCACCTGAGCTGTGTGGCTCGACAGCAAACACGAAAAAAGCTCAAGGTATAACTTAGCGCAAGTGTGCAAATGCTCACAGTTTGATGTACTGCGTTTGATGCCTTTAGCCCCATTCAAAGAAATTGTTTCTCGATTGGTGCTCATGTTAGAAACACTTCTTTGAAAAAGAATGTTTTTCTACTTTTTTAAATTCAGATAATTCAATGAAATACCCCCAATGTAGGCGCCTGTTAAGTCAGGGGGCATAAAGGGGCTTAAAAGACTTACGGTTTTAATCCTGCTCAGTTCAAAATGAAAAATACTTCATACTGAAGGGAAATTAAATGTCGTATCATCCAAGTATGTTGGAAGAGTCATTGTGAATTGTGATGATGTGGGCAGGATGAGACTCCGACAGCAGTCAGTCTTGAAAAAAAAAAGACCGTAGATGTGTACTCTCAAGGAAATCCACGAGAATCTCACAGTAGCCACTCCTACTTTTTTGTAGCGATCTGTCTTTTTTGTTTTAAATTTGAATTTTTAAACAAATCAAAAATAAAATAAAGGCAAACCTGAGGCAAACATATGTGAAAACCCCCCCCCAACAAAACCCAATTTGATAAAAAAAACAAAAACAACCTAATTTTTGTTGTTTTTGTTAGTGAAAAACAACTCAGGTGTGACCCCTGCTGGACAGTGTGGAACATGGGTGAAGGAGCCCAGTGGAGGGTGCTTCACCTCTCCAAACTACCCTGAGAAATACCCACCTGAGAGGGAATGCGTCTACATCATAGAAGGTGAGACACAACGACTGTCCCATCCTGCTGCAGATCTCCCCTCCCACTTCTTAAACGGACCCTCTGCTGCAGCCTCGCCTCGACAGTGCATCGACCTGTTCTTCGACGACAAATACTCCATTGAGCCGTCCTGGGAGTGCAGGTTTGACCACATCGAAATCCGCGATGGGCCCTTCGGATTCTCTCCGATCATTGGCCGCTACTGTGGGCAGGAGAGTCCTGCCTATGTCCGCTCTAGCGGGCGGTACCTCTACATCAAATTTGTGGCCGACGGCGAACTGGAGGCCATCGGGTTTTCAGCCCGCTATAACTTTACGCAAGGTGAGCAAGAGCTGGAGATGTTTTGAGGTTGCACTGTCGCAGTGTGAGCTTGTTATGTCGTAGTGTTGAGCTGTGACAAAGCCTACATTAAGGATCGACTAGTGTAGGTTTGGGAGCCAATCAAACCCATTTTTAGAGAGTATAGTGACCTTATAGCCCCAATATTAATCGTATTCCATTGTGTTTTGTTGCATAGACCAACTCTTGAAGCAATACACCGCTGTGAAATGGGAGGAATTGACTATGTTGTGCATTTGTATTCAGATCCCTGAGTGTACAATGTAGAACCACTTATACTGAAAATGCTACTTTAAGTCTTTTGAGCTATATCTACCATATTTGTAGTAGATTCTCTCCAGTCAGACTAGCTAGAGAGTATTAAAGCTTCTCGAGCTTCTCAATGTCCAGTTGCGAACAGGCGATTTAGGGTGGGTTTTTTTTTTTACACCTTTTAGTTCGATAGACTCAGTTTGATTAGGAACCAAATTTGCGACATTTTACAAAATTTTCAGCTGGTGTGATTCAAGTGTCAAACAAACAAACAAACTAATCAAAACCTTTGGAAAAAAAAACAAACTGCTGACCTCCTCGCCTGTGGTGGCGCTGCTGAAAACCTCTGAAGGAGACACAACTTAAGAAAATTAAAATATATATTACACATACATATATATGGAGAGAGAGCAGCACCAGATTTAAGCGGTTGTAAAATTTTTCTTTTGTCTTTGGCAAAAGTCTATGAGCCATTTTTACCCGCTATTGAGGACAACCACGCTAGGGCATAAAAATAATATATCCTACCTTACATATGAATGCTTGTCTTTCTAAGTATAAAATATCTAAAAATCCAATTTAAACGATGCAATCGTTACCTGTTAGAAAGAGGGCGCTGCAAACTCTGGCAACCCTCCTGTTTTTAGCTGTAGATTGTTGATCCACTTTTCTCCTCTTTTTAAAAAAATTTAACTCCCTTGTGACCAACTACCTTAGAAACTCGAAAATAACGTTTATCTTCCTCTGCATTAGGACGGTTGGAACAACCGTACCAGAAACAGACTTTACACATTTTGATGCAGGATCAACAGAAATAAATGGGGTGTATTTACTTCCGGCCCTCCATCTGCATTGGGTGACGTCGGTGCTATGTCATTTGAAACCCAAACAAACCGGACTTTGTAGGCAGATGAACTGGAGTCCCATTAAAGCCTCCTTTGAATTTGTCTGCACCCTTCTGCCATTTTCCTCTCCTCAACTAGATAATGCACAATTACTTAAAAATACACACCTTTAGAACATTGTTTTGAGTCTTTGACGTTATTTTAGTTGTGCAAATCGCAATCGACAAGAATAAAAACGGTCCTGCCCTGTAGCATGTTGTGCTCTCCATTTTGTTGTGCAGGCACAGCAGCTGCAGCTGACAAGAGCAGGGCAGCGCAGGCATACTCACATACACACAGAGGCTCTTGTTCTGTCCGTCTGCCACGTACACACACACACACACACACACACAAGTTAATGAAAGCTTGTCTTCAGGGAATGCGGCTTGTCAACGCTGAGCCGCGGTAGCAGCTTAAGGGTGTCCGAGGCAGAGGCTTTATTAACCACAGAGTTTATGGACCACCTACACCAACAAGGGGCAGAGATTAATCCGCATCCCTGTCTGTCCATCCACCAGACTATCTTTTTTTTAGGCTGTTTTTAAGCATTAAAATGTCTCTGCTATGGTTTTTGTTCCTTCAAGGGATTACTACAGCTGGAGCTTCCTCAGTCAAACCTGAAGAATTTGGTTATATGTGTCATGGAGAAAAGTAGAATATATTTTCTTTGTAAGATCGCTATCATTTTGGCAACTCTTACATATTTAGAAAATTAAGAAATACATGTTAGAAAACCCTTGACATGATTTGTTCCTTTGAGAAGACATTTTGGTTTTTATGGGGGTGGGGGGGGGGGGGGGGTGGAGTGGTATTTGTACATCTACATCACATGTAATTAATTGTTCAAGTCAAAAGTTAATCTCATCCCTAATTCCGGCCATCTCATGAGGCAGGAGAGAATTTGGCCACAGGCCTGCGTGCTTCTAACATCTTGTCAACCAAAATGAAAGAAAGTGTCTAAGTTGTTTAGGGATAGTAGTTAGTATTCTTTAAAGTATTTTTGTGAAGCGTGCAAGTTTTTGTTTAAATGTTTGTGAATAATGTGTCATGGTTAGGATGAAGTTGTGCTGAAAATGTAGGAATGTGGTCAAAGCTAAGCCCTTACAAACGATTGATAAGCGTTACCATGGTACCTGATGTGTTTTTATGTGTCATGTGAAACACTTTGAAAAAAAGGGCATCTCAATATACTATCCTAACTGCATTACGAAATCAGTGTGTGTGTGTTTTAGCATTTCTCACCTTCTAAGTTCCATCTTTTCAACTACTACGTTGAAAAGTAGTAGTTGAGCAGACCCACTTATAGGGCCCGAAGCACAGAGCTGATCAAACTTGAACTAGGATTTTCCACAGTGAGAACAGAAGCTTTAAAAAAAGCCATTTAAATCAGGGAGATTTTCCCCGATGTCCATAAAAAATTGTTTTATCAATTCCTCCGTCCGTCTGTCCGTCCATCCATCCGTCCGTCCGTTTCACTGTTTATGGGGCAGTGAGACGGTGGATTCTTTATAAACAAATCGTCATTATCAGGGTTGAGCATTGACCCTCTTTCAGAGTTTGTTCACTATTTCGCTGATCTATAGTCAGGATTTGTGCTTTTTTTTTTTCTTCAGTTAAATATCTTTTCTGCCTTTTTTACCCTCAACCCAGGTCTTTGGAAATATGTGGAAAAATGATGTCTTATTAAATATTATTTCCTAGTTTTAACATTTTGCATTCTTATATATACTTAAAAAAACCATCTAATCTTACGTTCTCCATTTTTATTTTTGCAAACCTACTCGCTCTGTCTTCCACATAAGGACGAATTCTACTAAACGTCATGCATCTTGTTTTTATTTCAGCCTTACAGTTTTGCTCTTCTTTTTGGCATAAAGCCTCTGAGGATAAATTTGTTGCGTCTCACACAGATGCCCACGCACACGCGCATGAACACACACACACACACTCGCAGGAATAAAAGTGAATAATCTGGCCTGGTCTGAACCACAAAGGTTAAGAAACAGAAGATTAATGAGAGTCTTGGTTGTTTTAAACCTCAGTCCACCATGTTACCTTCTTGCTTTATAAACTCTGTTGTGTGTGGGGTTTTTTTTGCGTTTTAGGTGGCAAAAAAATTATAGAAGTGAAAAACCATTCTCCTTTTTCTAAACAGTTCTGTTACAACACATGGTCTCTTAGATGTTTTTTCTTTTTTTTCAAATAAAGCTTTTCATAATAGAAGCCCACAGTGATTTTTATCACCAGGTTGGTAGAAACCCCTGGAGCCTAATCTGTCCTCGACTAAGCTGGTCTGTTGAAATTTTTAATGCACGTCGGCACAAAGGGTTCTGGACACAATATGTGTGCCTTTTATGTGATTTTCTTCTTTTCTTTTTAGGAAGGGCATCATGGACTATGAGTGTTTAAATGAGGCCAGCAGAACTGTGCTGCAGAGTCAGTATTAAAGCTTCGGCCACCTGTGTTTCATATGCCTTTCAATATGTCTGGAGTATTACTGTTTTACTTTTTTTTTTTTTTCCTTTTTACTTGTTAATTTTTAGTCATTGAGTTTGTTTCAATCTCATCTTACTGCTTTACGCAGCACTAAACAACAAATGATAAACATTTATCAAGTTGGCTGCACAATGAAATCTGTTAATAGTAGTTACAATGTACAGAGCAGCATATAACTTGAAATGAAATATATAGAATATGCATAGCTTGACAAACTGAACTGAATTGAAAAGGTCAAGTGACAGTTACAATTTTTTATGAATAAAAATATAAAAACAGCGGTTCAAGGTTTTAAAGATTACCTGGATTCTTCATGTGTATGTACATTTTTTTCCCCCCTCAATTATTTCTGTCGATTTCAGATCCCGAGTTTGAAGAAATTGGAGAATTGCCAGCTCTACCGGGTGAGTATTCATTTTACTGGAGACATTTTACCATCCAGGCGAATACAAACAAAATCCAACTTTCTGAATCTGGAGTATTTTTATTACTCATCTTCATAGGAGATAAAGACCTGGGTTGATTAGTTTTTTTTTCTTTTGCTACTGCTATTTGCTATTCAGCCGCTTATCTTACCTTTCAAGTGCCTTGTCAGATGAGCAGTGACGTGGCTTTGAGAACAAACCCACCTTTTGACATGCAGCATCACTGTCCTCTAAATTTTGACTACATTTGTATTATTTGACCATGGCATCAATCAGTTTGTATGGTTTAACGGATTAGTGGGACTACGGATAAAGTACTCATGTTGAGAAATTTCATGCATTTTTTTTTTTTTTAGCATGAAGAGAAAATCTGTTACAAGCTTTCTGATTAGACCGGATATAAAGATAATCTAACATATTCTGAAACTTGTTGATTTGCTTTTTGTTCGGTCACTCTTTTTTGGGATTGGAAATTTTTTCTTTTCTTTCTTACTTTTTTTATTTTGCTTGTTTTTGTCAAATAGGTCAACACAGTCTTGTGTAGTTTGTCCCTGTTTAAAAGCTTCAGTTAAATTTGCCATTTAGGTCTTTTTTTCTTTTCTTTTTTACACATTTCCATGCGGATAGGAGCAGACTATGCCACATGCACCAACATAAAAACATACAATGGATCTATAATACCTCTATTTATGAAGGCTTAAATCCTAACATACTGAGAGCTTTCAGATCAGTAAACAACAATGTTATTGCTAGATGGACAAAAGAAATACTAAGAATTTCTTTTTTTGACACAGCTTGTGATTTTGAGCTGAGTGGCCCAGAGGGCTTCGTGGAATCCATACAAATAGCCAAGGAGGGAAAGGCGCAGCTGACTGAAGCAGTGGACTGCAGGTGGTACATCAGAGCTCCACCAAGAGCAAAGGTGAATGCTGGGCCACCAAAAAATATAGTTTTTGCCTTAAAAAACAAACAATAAGCAAAAGAATATCGGCAAATTGACAGTTATAGATATGTTGGTTTCCCATTGACCACACGTGCAATTAGGAGGCGTGCGTGTTCCCCCCCCCATTTGGATTTCTATCCTCGGAGCTCAATCTGTGAGTCGGGCTTTTGTTGTGTGTGTGCTTTGGAGAGTTTCAGCTTGTTGGTTTGCCTTTCGTCCAATCCCGCAGATCTACATGCGGTTTTTAGAGTACGAAATGCACAACTCAAACGAGTGCAAGCGCAACTTCGTCGCCATCTACGACGGGAGCAGCGGAGTGGAACACCTGAAGAACAAGTTTTGCTCCACAGTGGCCAATGACGTCATGCTGGTGACCTCTGTGGGCGTGGTGAGGCTCTGGGCGGACGAAGGTAGCAGGAAGAGCAGATTCAAGATCCTCTTTACGACTTTCCATGAACGTGAGTGAAAGTCAACACCTGCACGTGGAAAAAATGCATTTGTGTGTGGTTCAGCTACAGTCTGTGTTCAATTTGCTTCTTGGATGAATAAAAATAATAACAGGCATGTAAAAATAATAACCATGTATGTGTTCTTTGACACGATGTGTGTTTTTTGAAGTCAACGAATTGTTCCCACTAGTATGGGACTCTTTTTGAACCACGTTCAAAAAAAACAAAATCTTTTGATAACATTTTCATGGACTTTTCTTGCTTAAGCGTGATCATGTCTTTCTTCAAGAAGACATTATATTATTATTATATTATTATAGCAGTTTACTCTATCACACCCTTGTTTATTTACGGTAACTCTTGGAGGTTTGACAAAATGAACAAGTTAACACAACGTGTTAAGTTTATCTTTCGCAAACCCGCACATTTAGGTTGAAAATCTAAAACTCCCAAGTTTTATTTGACTTAAAGAGCAGAAGATAGCAGACGCAACTGAATGTGGCTCAAATGTTTTGCAGTGCATATGTTCATCCTTTCATAAGAACCTGCTCTAAGCTCAGTAAAAATGAATTAATTTTGTGTTCACACTTCACCGCCTAAGTTTCACACTTCAAATTTGTCATGTAAATAACAAATAATAAACAATCAGTTCAAAGTTCTCAAAAAAACTTTAGCTTTCATATGAACATGTTTGTACTCAGTGAGGGTTTTTTTTTTTTAAAGATCTGTAATGGTGAAAAATAACAGAGTGAATCCCTGAAATAGTCTACTTAAATAGTTTGCCTTAAACTTTGACCACTGCATGTCAATCGTCTTTCGTCTTAGCTCCATGTGAAGGAGACACCTTCTTCTGCCACAGCAACATGTGCATCAACAACACCCTCGTCTGCAACGGCGTGCAGAACTGTGTTTACCCATGGGATGAGAATCGCTGCAAGGGTACGCTGACGGTTTGCACTTGCAACATCTTTCTTTCTTTTTTGTTTCCGTCTGCTGAGCCATGGTTGTTGTCCACTTGCAGAGAAGAGAAAAGCCAGCATCCTGGACACGCTGGACAACACCAACCTCACAATCATCGGAATCACGTGCGGCCTGGTCGTCATCCTGCTCATCATTTCCGTCATCATTCAAATCAAGCAACCTCGCAAGAAGTACGTCATCCGCAGGTGAGGGATGAAAACCCTGTGTAGTGCGCTTTGAAAATATCTTTCATTACATGTATGTTACCTGAAATATTCTAAATATCACATTTTTACTTAAAATGTGATTCATTTCATCACCGTTTACATGCAACTTGAAGTGAAGCCTCTGCTGCCGCCATCCCCCAAGCATCCTGGTGCCGATGACCCATAAAGATCCTGTTCAGAAATCAAAAAATCCAAGCTGGCAACCAGTAGCATAGCGTTCCTGATTTGTACATGTTAATAAAAACATGGCCGACTCTTTGGAACATTGTTGGTCTAAGGGTCTCGTCTTGGGTCTCTTCTGGGGTGTCATCTCTCGACGGGACATCCTCAGATTTTTCTGCTACCCTGGAATTAATGCTTTGAAGCTTCATCTTCAAAGTAAAAATTTCTTGAGAGATATTTTCGTTCTCTGCTTCAAGCCTTTCCAATTCTTCAGACTTCTCCGATAATGAAGCCTCTGCATTTTCTCGTATTGTCTTAACTGTCCGTTCTAGGAGCACATTAGACCTCGCCATGGCATCATGATCACTTTTCAATTGCTGAATTGTCCATCTTGCTTCCTCCAAGTCAAAATTGAGAGATCTAATCAGTCTTAACATGTTTGTTTTGATTTACAAGGATCGTATTTTCATCTTGCCAACTCCTTGTAGTGTTGTTTTGGCTGCGAGTGAGGCGCTCGATTTTCCTCCTCAAGTTTTCCACCGACTTGTAAAGCTGCTTATTTTTTTCTCTTCAGCTTCCCGTAGCTCTTCTCTAAATCTTTTACTTTTGCAGACAAATCATTTTTTGCCATTGCTTCATATTTTGCAAAAAAAGTACTTTATTTCAGCCATTGCTCTTGCTGTTTGTGGAAATGAGTCTGAAACTGAAACTTCAAATGAATTTCTCTGTGGACTCTGGGAATACAGAGACAGTCACCAGTGTTGTGTGTGTGTGGGGAGGGTTGTTTTTTTTTCTTTTTCACTTTATTCACAGATACACTGTATAATGACAGAGTGAAAAATTTGTTATGCCTCAAGAAAAACCAATACAGATAAATACAGATATATAGTATTCAAGAAAAAGCTAACGGGCTTCAGTTGCCAACAGTACATTCAAAGCAGAAATAGAATAGAAAGAAACTTTATTCATCCCTTTCGGATTTACCTTTAGGGAAAATGTAGTTCAGTCTCCCACACAGCACTTAAAACAATACTTAAAACAATTTTTTTAATCTATCGTCACCCTGTTTTTATTGTACTCCTGTTAGCCCTCCTTCCAACCTATGACTCACAAAACATATAATTTACATAAAATTCTTTCTTGAATATAGAATTAATATACACCTTAGTAGGGTCAATTTTATTCAATATTTTACTTCTTTAATCTCACTGATCCCCTTTTCCCCTGGTTGGATTAGGTGTCCTAACGATCTGTGCTACCCATGAATCTGTCCTGCCTCGTTGTAATGCGCATGCGCACATCGATGCGACGTCACATACTGCTTACTCAGCAGATTTCCTATCAATACATCCTACCTGTGGAAGTTTCGTTTTGTCTGTTTTATTTAGTTAAAGATTAAGGTAAGCTTTATTTAATTTATTTTATTTATACCTGGATTTATGTCCCTATATTTTAAAATATTTTAGTTTAATAACACTCTTTTATTAAATAATCCAACCCCCTTGTAGACACACTCAGAACTCAAACTGAAATACGCCCCCAGGCGGCCATAAACACAGGAAAAGATAAATGGCTCCTACATTAAATATTTTTAGAAAGGTAAGATATTCTCATAAAAGGATTAGCGCACACATCTGCGTTAGCTTTCCATTTCAAAGGGGTAGGATATTCTGAGGAGAGATCTTATTGTGGTTTTGTCGTGTACATAAATTGTTCCAATGCTAAGCTAAGCATAACTCCTAAGCTTCCACTTCAGTCCAGTCACGCAAAGATTGTTATGCGATGATAATATTTAACATCAACACAGAAAACTATAGCGGGTTGTGTTAATGTTAAATATATTGTTTAATGTTGTACAATGTAACTTATAGCTCAAAATTAGCTAAATTGAGTAAACAACTAAATTAACTAAGTTATAACTCAACATAACTGAACATGAGTACACCCGGACAAAATCATAGCAAAAAATTATGGCACAACAGTAATAAAGCGAATTTAGACACTCACCAGAATGGACGTGTCTGGAGCAAACTAGTAGATATCTTGGGGTGTTGGAGAACGTGATATCAGGACGTCTCACCGCTGATAACCAGGACATTCTCTCCTTTTCGTTAGCTCCGATAGCTTAGCTCCGATAGCTTAGCTGCGTTAGCTTAGCTCCGATAGCTTAGCTCCGATAGCTTAGCCCCTGCGTTTTGTTGTTTTTTTTCATAGAAATTATAAAAAGCGGGGCCCTGTCAATTACAAAATTAATTATATTGTGTTTTCTAAAACTGTTTTTAGCAGTAAAAATTAAATGTTGCCCTTCCCAGATCAAAAAGCTCACATTCTCCCTGAACCCCCCTGGATCTGCATGAAATGGTTCGTTCCTGCTTGGAGCTTGACGGTGATCGTGTTCAGCAACAGTCAGTGGAAAACAAGAACGACTGTGACTGTTTTTCTGCTGCTAAGAAAAATAATAGTAAGGTTTTCAAAAATAAAGTAAATATAGAGATATTACAAATTGTGTCAATTTGTAATATATTACAAATTGACACAAAGAGTGTCAATTTGTAACTCAGTTTTTCTCTGAGAGGTGGGTAGACTGTGAGATTATCAACCATTTAGCATAGTTAGCTTAGCTACAGACTACTGTTTGCCTCCATTTCACTAGCATTTAATGAATTAAGGGAAAAACGTACCAAGATATTCATGTATTTAACTTGTACCTGTACCTTTTACCACTTAACAACAGACAAGTCAGCAGCAGCTCTAGTCCCTCCTGACCTGTCCTCTCCTAAGAGAAATTAAAGCTGCAGTATTTAACTTTTATAAAAATATTTATTTTTCACATATTTGTTAAAACTATCACTACGTTGTGACAGTATGATATGAGAGATAATCTGTGAAATATTTCCTCTGCTTTCTCAAAGTGCTAGAAACAACCAGTCAGTGGCAGGAGAGTTTTAGTGCTGTCAATCACAATCTCATGTGGCACTGTTCAACCCCTCTCCCCTCTGTGCTATGCTGCAGCTGACATAGCCTGTTGTAAATGCTTAGCTACATAGCCACAAGTGACGGGAGATAAACTATTTTCTTGTAACGATATGTTGTTTCTCCACCATTAGCACATTCAGCAGTGAGAGAATGAGGTTGATTGACAGCACAAAGACCCTCCTCCTGGTTCTGATTGGTTGTTTTGGTTGGAACGTTGCATTACTTTAGCCAGTAATAGTAGCTCAGGGAGAAGATTGATTGTTTTCACAGATTGTCTTACATGGCGACAGCTTTAACAAATATGGAGAAAACATATTTTTTATTAAAGTTGCATATTACAGCTTGAATAAAATGCAACTACATAGCATTTTTTGAGAAGTCTGGATTGCTTTATGTGCATTTTGCACGTTGCTTTTGGCTGTTGCGCATGGGGAAAGACATTTCAGTAATCTAAAACTAATAGAAAAGTTAAGCAACCTACTGGCATGCAGTATGGTTGTAAAAGTGATGAGCAGTAAATATTGTGCTAATATCAGTATTGGACCAAAGAAAGCAAGGCAGTTGCAAGCCTTTAAAATTGTGACACTTTTGATGGGTCAGATAGAATCAAAAAATTGTAACAGCTGCCTGGTGGGACTCAATTTAATTTTTTGTCTGGGGGCCCAAGATTCCTGGCAGAATACGTAAAAGAAACACCAGGAGCCCACCTTCTTCCAAATCCGACTCGGACTGTACCTATCCTAATGTTTTCCTGTTATTTTCATTTTGCATCCTAAGAGACGACTTTGACCCAGCCCTGCTCCACCCTGGTTTTGAGCCGCCACACTACGAGCTCTGCACCCTGCGCCGCGCCCCTTCTGGCGACCTCACCGACGCCGCCCTGGCAGACGACTTCGACAAGTTCCATAAGCTCAGGCGCTCGGAGAGCAAGTGCATCCGCGACCACCACTGCGGCTCACACCAGGGAAGCATCCACGGCAGCATCCACGGCAGCCGCAGCAACCTCAGCCTGAGGGACGCCACCATCGCGCCCGACGCAGGGGCCGCCGGGCCCCCGATGTCGCCGAGGTTGGCGAAGCAGATGTCTCCGCACCTGTCTCACCACAACACGCCGGCGGGTCGGAGGAGCATCCTGGTGATGAAGCACAGCTACTCGCAGGACGGGGCGGAGGCGTACAGGGTGGAGGACGAGGAGGATGATTTGATGATGGACGTCGGCCCCACCACCAGCCAGCACCACATTCACCACCACCACATCCACCACAGCACCCCAGGGTTGGACCGTACGCTGTCTAACGACTTCTAATTTAATTTAATAAATTAAATTAAATCTGTTGTTAAGTGGTAAAAGGCACAGGACAAAATCGGGTCACCTGCAATTGGTTTGCATTGAAATCGATGAGAGATGTTCTCGGGGGTGGGGGGAGTAGTTCAGGATTTTTTCTTCTCAGTGGGGGCTGAAAATCCTGAACTTTTTAAAACTTCGTATATTCCTTTGAGTGAGTCTTCCTAAAGTCCATGTTTGACATGCAGCAAACAGAAAGAACATTTAAAGATAGTTTTAACATGTGTTCCCTCAAGCCAAAGAATTAAGTTCGGTATTAAATACCACGCTGCTTATGGCACAAATGACATGAAAAGGAAAGAAAGTAAACTGCAACTAAGTTGGGTCTGAAGCTCTACTGGATTCCAGTTCCCTTTTTTGTTCCTGCATTTCTGCCCTGTTTATCTAATGGATAGGTATATACTGTCCTATTTATTATTTTATGAACAAACGAATGAATTAACATTTTTCCACCACCAAAGCAAAAACAAATGTTTTATTGAGTACTAGATACTGTACCATGTATGTTTTTACCCAATTGTTAATTGATTTGATTAGATGTTTTGTTTTCTTCTCCCCTGAAAGCTAGCATGGCATTGTTCTTTTGATTTCACACTCATTTTAATTGTGAAAGTATGTTTTATGTCCTTGAATTTCTACCACTTAAACATTCCCACATTTTATTACAATAAATGGGTTTCAATGGGGGTTCGATGTGATGAACGGAAATTAGTGCTGAATCGTGAAGCGGAAGGAACATGATGGAATCCACTTCAAATATTTTAACGAAATATATATATAATATATATATAAAAACGTGTGTGTGCATTTGTAATGGAATTACTGCACACTTAGATGTGAGGAAGAGATTGTACTGGACTTTTTGTGCAAATACTTGAAACATCTGAAGGACTTCGAAGCATTATGTTTTTATAGAGAAAACGTTACTTTGAAAAGCAGTTTATAGAAGGGTCTTATTGTAGTGGAATCATAAAATTAACCAACAAAATATGCCAGTGGAAGAATGAACTGGGGAGAAATTAAAGGCTTAACTGCAAAACCTATTCCACAACAGCAGGTGGCAGTCATGTACCACTCAGCTTGCAATCAGAGCCGAAACAAATCCCGAAGAAAAAAAAGAAAGATTTAATTCAGTTCTTATCGGTTGTAGAAGGACATTAAAAGTGGCCGATGGTTGATAAACAACTACCTTTAGATTTCTACGTAGTGGGATTTTTGAATACCTGCTAGCACTTTAGTAAAAAAAAACAAAAAACTCCTCTGTTCATGGAGGTTAGCTAACGCTAGCTGACTTTTAGCCTGAGGGGGGGTTAGCGTCATGTCAGAACATGAGCTGGTTCTGGACACCGGAGCTGTCAGCGAGGGCAGACGGACAAGCAGTCGACTCGGGCTGGCCGTCACCGGGCTTGTAGGAGGGTCGTTGGTCGCTCTTTACGCGGTGGCCGCTCCGTTTGTTGCCCCTGCCCTCAGAAGAGTCTGCCTCCCGTTTGTTCCGGCCACCACGGCTCAGGTGGAGAACGTCCTCAGGGTGCTGCGGAGCAGAACGGGGACTCTGGTGGACATCGGAAGCGGAGATGGAAGGATAGTAAGTGCACATTGGCCCTTCTGTCTAGTAATGTCCTTTTTGTTGACTAAATAGCCAATTCAAGCCATTTAACTTGGTCTCGTATTTTTTCTTTTTTCAGTTCTTGACCCCCATTAGTTAACTTTTGTTAATTTCGTCAGGTCTGTTAAAGAATAAGATTGCAGACAGATGGAAAGCGATAGCCTGCTTCATTTGTTTGCAGAATTCGAAGCCTCACCACTAAGTTATTTGAATTCATGAGTAAAGTATGTGAGTCAGATTCCTCTAATCCACAAGTGTTAAACTCCAGTCTTCAAGGGTCGATGTCCTGCAGTTTTTAGATGTGCCGTAGGTACAAAACGCTGGAATTAAATGACTTAATTACCTCCTCCTTGTGTAGATCAGTTCTCCAGAGCCTTGCTAATGACCTAATTATTCTATTCAGGTGTGGTGCAGCAGAGGCACATC
>CAEGAD010024292.1:0-29402 GCA_903067055.1 Poeciliopsis paucimaculata
TAGATAGTTCATTCTTTTGATATCGATATATATATATATTTTTGTATATATATATATATATATATATATATATATATATATATATATATATATGGTAAATGTATGCAGTTCTGGAACTGCTGGGTGTTATGAATATTCACGATTAGTGTCATTAGTGAATGGCTGCAGTGGAAACAGAAGGACAGAAATAACCACTGCACAAAACCAAGCCAAGTCTCTGCATTCTTCGCTTACTGTATGTGTGTGTGCTCATTCATACGATCATTTCGCAGATTCGTCAAGTGTTTTGATGGGAGCCGGGGGGGGATTAACCATGAGACAGACTGACGGGACAAACGCGTGAATTAGCATGGAGGTGATCACATGAGAGGATTGTAAGACAGACAGACAGGAAGCGCGTGCCGCAAATTATTACACAATTTGTACAACTACTTATTCAGCGAGTTGTGCCCCTTAGCCCAATAACACGGTCGGGCGAACTTACAGCTCTGCCAGGCGAGTCGTGCACCAAGGAGGCATGCCCAGAAAAAAAAACACAACACATCAATAATGCCTCAAACCCACAGTGCTGGAAGTCTACTTACTGGTGGATGGAGAAGCATCGCGTTGATCTTGTTCCAAGTCTTTAACGGTAGAAAGTCGGCTGGACTGCTCTGATGGCGCGCGGACTCCCTTTTTTTTTCACATCACGTCACCGTTGAGCCGTTACACCGCGCAATGAGGCGACAACCAGCAACAACTCCACCCGGCGACCGGAACCCTCCGCCCGGCTGTTCGCTCCTGGACACTGGCGTTATCAATCCCAGTGTAGACTTCTACAAACAGGCTGTGTTTTAATGTGGACGTCAAGACACGGAGGGGAAACAAAGAACTTCCGGTGAGAGTTGGCAACAATAAAACGGTTGTATTTTTCTCTCGGAGCAGTTGACGGTTTGAGGCCACGAGTAACGTTAGAAAATGTTTAGCTCTGCGTCAGTATATCAGAATGTTTCCAAAAAACTTAAAACTGTCTGTGTCCGACTAAATACAGCAGAAAACGTTGTTTTATTTCTCGAGCTCCGCTGCCGAACTTCCGCCTCTCCTCGCGCCAGCTTGACGAGCTGATGACGCAGCCTCGGTCTCGTGCTCCTCTCTCCTCCCTCTGCCTCGGTTTGCGTCCGCTGTTTCTCCGTTACGTCCGTCAACACCTCCACCACCGTCACCGCCGGCGTTAACATAAGGGTCTGCAACCCCAAAATAAAAATAAATTCAATCAGTTCAGCTTCCCTCCGTGACGTTGCCCCGGCAACTAATTCGGAGTTACTTACCGGTACTGTAGTGTCACCTCATAAAACACCCCACTCCAGTTAGGATTACGGATTTACATATATATTTTTTAAATCTTTTGGCACATTACGTGTATTTGTGCTTTGTTTATATAACTGCTTGCAGATGTTTTATTGGGTTATTTTTTTGAGTTAAAATAATAGAGTGGTGCAGAGAGACTGAGCTGCATCTCTTGCGGGACACCACTATGGAAAATGCAGTCATGCTGCTGGTCTTCTGGCACTGACAGGACTCTATTGGATGGAGTTCCGTGAAGAACGGTTCATAAGTTCACCGAAATTGGGTTAAGCTGGGGAACACTGGGGAATACAACAGGGCTGCTCTTTTGCTCTTTTGTGTTTTATTTTTCTGTTCAAACTTTGTGGAGCATCCGCGTCTCAGTGCAGCTGGACTCCAGTCTGACTGAAGAAGAGTAAAGTTCCCAAAAGAGAGCGCGTTTAACCTTCAGCGTTCTTAAATGACGGCAGGAAATAAATATAATATCGTTCAAACTGGGAGTTGGGTCCGTAAGCACAACCCCATCCACTCTTGACGCTCCACCATTATCTGCTTCTAAATATAGCCCGGTGCCTGTTCGCCTGTGTGGTCGGAACCGACGCGGTCACGCTCGCGCGGCGTCGGGAGCCGTTGGATCTTCCACGCGGTCACATGCGCGTGGCGGGGCCGGGCTCGCGACTCACTAGAGGAAAAACTCCCGGTTGCTGTCAGCGCGACCTTGAACAAGGTCACTCACTCTCGGCGCTGCAGACGCTGCAACTCTGCGGGGCTGCATCACAGCCTTCTGCTGCTGCAGAGTCGGCATTATCCCCGGACGAGGAAGCCGTCACGCTGAAGAATTCCAGTGGCGGGGGTGGGAAAAAGCACGCGTGTTTTAAGGAGGTTTTGTTTTTATGATTTACTGCTTCAGTGCGGCGTGTATCCTATGCTGGAGAAGGACTTTATGGTCCGCGCGTAAGGAACGCTTGATGGATGCCAGCTGGGGTCCCAAGGGTGCTCCTTAGTGCGGGGTCATGACCTCAGACAGGTGTAAGCTCATATGGTTTATAAATACCAAGGAGCCATTGTGCCTAGTGGACAAGCAAGTAAGGCGCAGTATCAGTGAGTCATAGATTACACAAAACAATGTTCACCTTTACACCAAACAACCTACTTATTAAAATCACTACACTATAAAAAAAATGTGGAGGGTATTAGATATGAGCTAATAAATAGACATAAATTTCGATAACGCACAGTCTCTGGTGCTCAAAAATGGTGAAATTTGGCTTGAAGTCAATTTGCCCTTCCACCAGTTCGTATCCCCATTTGTATCTTCTTGTTGCCATTCAATGTGGTTCATCGTGTGTGTTTATAGCTTTGATAATTTCATATCTTGCTTTTTCTAGATGCTGTCTGCCGTGTTTTCACGTCAACCGTCTATGCACTTAGAAATGCGGTTACATGACTCCAAAAGTTCATATCTACCATTAGGTCGTAATGTGTCTTATTTCATTAGACGTGAAATCAGAAATGTGTGTCATGCATATACTTCCCATATCACATGGTATGAATGATTATAGTGAAAAGTGAAGAATGATAAATGATATTCCAAATTAATTTAAATTAGCGTTTGAATTTAAAGTCATGTATTTCGGTCATAAAGTGCTGTGCTAAATGTTAAGATTTACACAGGCAGAAAGGAACCACATGTTCACTAGACAAGTAGGAAATGTCCAGATGTCCAGTGTGGAACAAAATTAATTATCTACAATATTTAAGATTACATCTAGACATATATAAAATATTCTGAGTTGTATAAGCTGTTTTTGTCTCTCATAGCACCTGGTAACTCATAGTCTCATGAGAACAGATCTCCTTTGTGTAGGTAAAAGGGAGGACCAAGGCCATCCGCCTGGAAGGGAAGAGATAAATAGTTAGCGCACCCTCACTATGGGAACGGGTTGAGATCCTCAACTTATCTGTGTATAAGTAGCCTTGGAGAAAGCTATGTAAAGGACGCTGTCTATTTGGTTCAGAGTACCCCTGTTTATGTTATGTGTTCTAATTTGGTAATGAGCATTTGAAACGACTCCCACTTCCTGTGCGCCAACGAGCATTTCAAGGCACCATTTCATACCTGAAAAAGCGCATAGTAAAGGTCTTCAAGCGTACAAGTATTTTAATAAAATTACCAATTTTTTCTTGATATTTATTTTGCCTTCTTCCCATTGATTGAAGTTCCCTATAACACATGACAGATTATGACTGCCAGTTGAAACTGAAGTAACTAAGCACATTCCAGTTGGAGGCTATTATTACTTATTAGAGTCATAAAACTGCAATTGTTTACAGAAAACTAAACCTAACTAAGCCTGCAGTCATCGAAGCTGGTTTAAAAAAATTATATATGGTTGGTACAAAATGTCCCTGTTGTTGCCTGAAAGTGTTTTGGTTGTTTGGTACCCAAGGTTTTGGGGTATTAACAAGTCGATAAAGTTAAGAACCCGTCACAAGATTTGTTATTGAGCAAGTTTCTGTGTTGGGGAGATAATTTAAGTTTGCATCCAGCTAAAACTCAAACACACTAGCAAGTTCGGCTTCTTAAAGCCTCAGATTACCGTTGTGATGAGAAGCGAATCTTAGCTGTATTTGCCAAGGAAAGTGTTGACAGTTCACCTTGACAAGGTATATTTTAAAAGTTTGGCAGTATTTTAGTAAAATTGTATGCCTTCATCACAAAGCCATTGTTAATGTTTGCCTTTGATGAGCCAAATGTGCCAAATGATCTTGGTAATCAATTTAGTTTTAGAAATTGGTTGGTTTAACTTTTAAACTCGCATGATGTCTTCGCAGAAGTATCGGTTCAGATCTACCAAAATAAAATGGACATACATTTAACTGATTAGGTTTTGTCAGTTTGTTTGATCGTTAAAGAAAGTTGGTCTTGACTGATGGCCAGAAATGAGAAGCCAGAGCAAACCTGGGTCTTCAAAAAGGTAGTGCAAGATAAACATGTTTTTTTTTTGTGGGTAAATTTAACTTATTGTATTCAGATTGCATAGGTTAAGTTGTAAAAATTAACTATAAGGTCAAGGTCTACCATTGTTTTTCTGAACCAGTATCAGAGATCATGTCCTCAAGTCAAGGGAGTGCTGCGTTGGCAAAATAACTAACTTCTTTGTGGCACAGATGTCTCGTTGATTCTATATCTAAATTAGTATTGTGTCATTACTACGTTAAAAAAAAGAAGTCCTCACCATGGAAACCCCTGATTTATGTTATTATGTCAAAAAGGCTGCGGTTTCTATCTTGCATTATGCGCAGCACTGTAGAGACACCATATTTGGATCTAAATTGGGTACGGATTTTCCCATTGAATTCAGGTCAGGAGTGTGCCTCGGCACTTCAGACACTGCCCACCATTCGTCCTCTAGTGGCAGCAGATGGAGGCTGCGGTGGATGACGTTATAGCAGCTGAGAGTGTGTCCTCCAGTAAAAGGTCACCCACTGCCTTTGTACATCATCTCTGCTTCCTGAAATCTTTGGTTGCAGTCCCCAAACGTTTCCTTTTCTTTTAGCAACGTCCTTCAGAGCGGTCTCAGATTTCCAAGGGATACATTATTATATGGTTCTTTGCCTTCATGTTTTTATTTGGCAAACCTGAAGCTAAATGGAAAGATAGGATAATTAAACGTAGCCTCATGCCGTATAATGAAGATTGATGCAAATCCACAATTAGGAAGTAGATTAAAATTTCACTCCAGCTCCAAAAAGGTATTAAATGTGTTGCTGCAACTTGCCTGCCATCTGCTGGCTGCCTTAACATAAAAGTCAGCAGTTTTTGTCTTTAACAAGCAATTGTGTAAAACGGTTTTTATAAGCGTCTAGCTGTTTTTCTAATTGAAAATAACTAATAGATAAGAGATCTGCAGCCGCAGCAGCATTTTTTCCGCGGTGCCAGTTTCAGACTGACTAAAGCTAGAGTTTCCAGCAGAGTATCACTTACGGGGATCACCTGAAAAGCATCAATGCAGGTTAAAACAGCTGAGCCGACGACTGCAGGCGTATCACACTGTACCTCCACGGCATAGAATGTCCTCTTTTGAAATTTGGCACCATATTCCTGACCTGGTCCTGAAAAGTTAAAAAGTTTTGCAATGGTTAAAATATTCCAACCCATTTCAGAAACCATGGAGGTCATGATACAGTCTGACCAAACCTACTAACATTGACAAAAAAGATATAAATTTTAATTTGAAAAGTGAGATTACTGTTTACTCTAGAAACATGGCATGCCATTATCTGTTTTTTCTACTGGATCCCCTCCTGTCTAATTGTATACTTTTAATATATGTTAGTTAATTTTATTATGTATGGCATTTGGTCCTGTATTATATTTTAAAGTGCTTTTAAAAAGCTGGACTGGATTGGAAGCTGGATAAACTCCAACATCATTTTATGGAAATTTATGATAGACAAGGACAGGGTACCATATATTCGTATTAAGTGGAAGTCGTGTAATAAATGGTTGCTGAAATTACAGCTCCAAGACTCCAAGTATGTCTGTAACAATGAATGTCTGTAACAACTTTGCACTTCTAGACACAGAATCTCTCCCTGTTGCAAAATAACTCAGCCATCAACTTCAGTTTGTCTGCAATTGTGCTAATGCTAAAGTCAAACTTGCTAAGGTGAATTCTAAACATTTTCCTTAACCTCAGCTAAAATGTGTTAAGTGGCAACGACTGTCTCAAGGTTAAGAAACTTAATTTGCTAGACTGACTTAGGAAAGCTTCTGTAAACAGTCATTTCAGGTCTTGTTGGAAAGTAAGTAGGATTTAATAGTACTTCACGTAACTCGGTTCGTAATTTTGGTTGGCTTGAGTACATCAAATTGCATGTGTCACATTTGGGAGTAATTATGGTCTCAGATTTTAAATTTAATAAACAGATCCACTCTGCTTGCCAAAGAAGAAGGTTTCTTCAACTTCTAACAAACACTTTGTTGAGGCATGACTTGGAGACAATAATAGGCGCCTTAATCTCAACATGTCTCGACAACTGCAACAAACTTTATGCTGGTGTCAGTCAACAATCTTTTTCACATCTTGGGCTTGTTTAAAATGATCCTGACTGTCTTTTAATTTGTACGCAGACTAGAGCACATTTCATTTGCTTTCAGTTGCCACAAAAGCTCGGTAGAGCCTTCGTGGAGATGAAGGTTTTCCTGTTGTGCTCTCTCACACTTTGGATTACGTTGCCTTTTAAATGTTCAAGACATATTTTCCTCCTATTTTTAAAGTCTCTTTTAAAGCCATTGTGTTTCAATAGCATGTGGCCTGGTGTGAGTTGACATGCTCTTTGTAGTCAGAATCACCAAGATGTGCACGAACAACGAATTGGACCTTGATATTATTATGCTCACAGAGTACAGTCAGAAGACCATTAAAGACAAGCACCGGCAAGTGTACACAATGGATAAATGATAGAAAATGTAAAGGTGTATCGACTCTTATGCAAGGCTCTGTTCTTTTGGAAGAAATTGCCATTTTTTTTGTATTAAGCAGCATGTATGAGGGTTTTGGTGGAAGTCTGAGAAATAGAACAGTATTTACAACAACAATTTCTTTTTGAAAAGTTCTTTAATGCACTTATGCAGAATAGTAGCACTGATGAATCTGACCATCAAAAATGCAAATGGATGGCTATGCATATTATTTTTTTTACAAACTCGTTAGGTACCAAAAAGTAAACCTGTCTGATTGTTGGCAGGATTCAAGGATAATGGACTCAGGTATAACAGCAACATTTCTCTAAATTGAGTTTCACACTGCTGTAGCAAGTTTCTGACAACACAAATCTGGTTGCAGTACCCGGATTATGAAAAAAAAAAAAAGTGGTTCATTTTGACACGGTGGTGATCAGTGCAATACCGTTTTAGGCCAGTAGAGAGCAATAGCTCCTCACAAAGTCGTAGAACCTATGGCATCTTAAATCTTTTCATTTGCTGCATATGCACTCACATGCAAAGAGAAAAGTTATATGGCAAACCACACAAAGGTTTATAAGGCATCAGCATTGTGTCTTAATTTTAACTGACAGTATATAGGCAGCATTTACACAGAAAGGAACTGCTGGACTGAGACCTCCTCTGTCAGCAGTGGGCAGGGTCTCATGAGGTGTTAGTGCTCTCAGTCCACAGGCTTTTTTGGAAGATCTGGGACAGGTGTTGTGTTTCCATTGGGTTGCCTTTTGTTATTGTTGGAGTAGTTAGTTTTAGAGCTTCTTCTATTGGTCGGCCGCCGATGGCGTCTCCTCTTTGCCTGACGAGAGTTGGGTTGTTTTGATTCTTTTTCAGATTCTAGTTGTACTTTGCCACTCTGAGCGTCCGAGGACTCGTCAATGAAGGCAAGGTTCTCCGCCAAGTAGTCCAGAGGCTGCGGCTGGACAAAGTCTGGAGGAGCCTCTGTTGCTGGAACCCGGTCGGTCTGTGTGGCCTGAGAGTCCGTTTCTGATTCCGATCCGGATTCTGATTCAGAAGACGAATAGGAAGAAGAGTAAGATCCAGATTCGGACTGATTCTGGTTTTGCTCTTGTTTTTCTCCTGGGGCTCCGTTGGCTGAGTGGCTGTGACCGTGACTGTGACCATGGCTGCGATGGCGGCGCTTTCGCCGGCGACGCTTGAAAGGGTCCTCTAAATTTCCAGGAATACGAAAGTCCACGGACATGTTCTGGATGTTCTGGGTCCAGTCTGTGGCATGGGCTCTCAGTTCCTCCATCTGAAATAGAAACACAAAAACTTTGTCATCTTAACATCTGTAGGGAATGTCTCTACATTTGTAAACTCTACTTTTAAAAAAAAAATCCCTTATGTTTTAGTTATTTCATGCTGTACAAGCATAACAGTCTCTTCAAAGCCAAAACACTCTTGTAATGTTATTGGTAATGGTAACTCAAGACTTTGGAGTTGATGTAGCTCATGGTAGTCCATATATTAGGTGGAAAGAGACCCAAGAAACACTTGAAACCATTCACCATCATCGACCATAGTACCTTCCCTCGTTAAAACAAATGATGATGTACAGACAGCAGGAAAAATACAGAGAAAGGAAGTACCTCAGCCCTGGTCTTCTTTGATAGAACCCGGAGCCAGTTACCAATCATTGTCAGGACGGAAGCAAAGTATGCAAGACCCAGGAGGATCCAAAACCATACCAAAGGCTTATACCAGTACTCTGGCAAAAGGTTCTCTCCTATGCGGGTCATAAATTCACCTTCCCCTTTGATACAAATACAAAGTATACAAGTGTTAATGAAGTCAATCAATCAATCAATCAATCAATCAATCAATCAATCAATCAATCCATCCATCCATCCATCCATCCATCCATCCATCCATCCATCCATCCATCCATCCATCCATCCATCCATCCATCCACCCACCCACCCACCCATATGAGGACACAAAGTAATCAATAATTCATCCCTCGCACAAACTATTTGAATAATTAATGATGCTGTCTGTGCATAAGAGAACTTAATGCATTGTAACTGACATGTATTTATGGATGACTAATTAAGTCACATTGCTACTTGTCTAGAGATCAATAATTTCATCAAAAACATATCAAAAATAGCCAAACCGTTCCGTTTACTCAAGTGAACCGTTTGCAGTCTGACATTAGATCGAAGAAAGTATGTGCGATTTTAGAACCGTTAGGATTCACATTTCTTTTTGCCAAATGCCAGAATAAGGAAAAAGAGATTTTTTTAATTTATTTTGGAATATTTTTAAACTCTCTTCAAATTCGGAAGTTTACATATGTCTCCTTAGCATTTGGATGAAAGGTCTTCAAACGGTATGATTGGAGTCTAAGATTTTGGGCATCTGACAAGCTTTCCACAATAGTTTGTTGTAATTTTGGCCGATTCTTCTTGACAGAACTGGCATAACAGAGTCGGGATTGTAGACTGCCTTGCTCACAAACACCTTTTCAGCTTTACCTATGATTTTTCATTGAGATCAGGGGTTTGTGATGGCTTTTACAAAAACTGACTTTGTTATACTTAAGCAAATTTGAAATAAAATGTCAGTATGCATGGGAACATTTGCCAACTGGAAGAAATGCTTTAGCTTCCTGGCTCATGTCTTGTGATGTTGCTTTAATATTTCCATAAAAATGGTTCAATGGCCAAATTTAAAGACATATATCAAAGCATATTGGAGTATCTTTTGGGGAAAAGTGCCGCTTTGGGAGAAAATGCGCTACGGAAGCAACTCAGTCATCCAAGACATGACAGTCCTAATTACTTAAATAGCAGGCAACTAAAGAAGCATGTTGAAAGAGAAGTGAAACATCAGCAAAAAAAAACAACAAAACAAACAAAGAAGAGAATAAGTCCAGTTTCCTACTACTTAACAATACGGTTACCTGCAACATAGTCACCAAAGCCCACTGTGGTCAGTGTGATAACCACAAAGTAGGCAGATTCCAGAAGGGACCAGTTTTCCACTTCTTGAAAAACCAAAGTGGGTACAGCAAGAAAAAGCAAGCAACCCAGCAGGATGGACAGGACTGCTGAGATCACACGCACAATAGTGGGACTGACGCGCCACTTCTGTCAACAAAGTGAGATGACATAGTGTTAGACAAAGAAAAACTTCAAATGAAAGGAAGAGTTTTAAATACTATGAGAGCTTCTGACCAGGAAAAGTTTCTCTATTTTGGCAACAGTGTTCCTCAGCCCAGTACCGAGATGGTCACCAACCCCAGCAAGCAGGATGCCGAACATTGGGATTCCCACGAGGGCAAAACAGATGCAAAACAGCTTCCCTCCATCTGACTTGGGGGAGATGTTCCCGTAGCCTGTGCATGTCATGTCAGAGGTGAGGAAGCAGCTTATTTAAGTCAACACAGTTAAATGTATAAAACACAGTGCATGTTTTAGCAGACACCTACCAATGGTAGTCATTATTGTCCCTGAGAAAAAAAGAGCACTGGCTACATCCCAGTTCGTGGCGAAGGTTTTATTGAGAATAGCAGCTTCAGCGTCTACTCCTGCACCTACAGCCTCAAGCACTTTCTGAGAAGGGACAAAGCACAAGAGATTAGAAAGGTAAAGGTGCTTTGAAAAATGCAATGTTAATATAAAGGAGGTCTGTGAACTAGAGCTATAATGGCTCACCAATAAAAACCTAACCAACAGCAGCTCTTATGATCTTAATCATCGATAAGATTTATGTTCTGTATTGCTTTCTGCTCCTACTCAAACATAAATATCCACTCAACATTTATGCAAATTTTACCGTCATATCTAAAGAGTTGGAAGTTCTTAATTGCACCAGAGAGTGATTGTTTGATCTTTTCTCCTAGAGTGATGGTTAGTGCCTCAAGACCAGCTTCAAAACTATCGCATCCATCTATTCGTAAGAGTTCACATAAATGAGGTATAGCTGGTTGTGGGAAAACACAACATTAAAAACAGTCTATGATTGCAATCACAGCAGCAGATGTGTTCAAAAATATCTTTTCCCCTCACCAGACACACAAACAACCCATTTAACGTCCACTCACAGTTCCAAGATTTTCTACTTATAACTTTGTGGCTTTAGGCCTAGGACATACTAGAGCAAAACTTTGACTAAACCAAAGAGTTGTTCAGCATCCAACATGTGGCTCAATGAAACCTGACACACAATACCAACGCGGGGCAGGGGTCGACATCTGAGGAATAACTGCGAGGGCTGCCAACACAACCATAAATAAGAGGACAGCAGTTCTTATGTAAGCTGTCATTACCTGCGTAGTCCTGTTGAATAACTACTCTAGATTTCTTCATGTGGTCTGTGAGTGCTTGTTCGAAATGGTGATAATAAAATAATCCTTTTTTGTCATGCTTCGTTATATACTATGTCAGTATATCAAATTATAATAGCACTGTAAAAATGTTAAATTAAAAATTAAGTAGGGGGATTTCTACTAACATAGCATATATGTTTGCCTATTGACCTGGACTGTTCAAGGTCGCCATCAAGCTGATTTTCTTGTCTGTTCTACCAAGAGATATGCAGACATGCCTTTACCTTGGCTTTTTTCTATTCTTCCTCTTTTTCTCTCTACCTGAAGAATAAGTTATTTTTTTGCGACATTGTTTTGCTTGCTTATCTTCCACTGGTGCTTTGGAGGTTTGAAATGCACGGCAGCTCACACTACCAGTGAACCATGACCAACCGCGGCCACCAGGGGGAACCCAAGAGCGATTTATCCCTCTAAACATCTTCTGGTAGACTTCATACTTCCTTATTCATTTGATCTCTCTCTAAAATACTTTACAAACGTCCTACTTCTCTTTCGTCCTTCGGTCGCATTAACCTTTTCGCAAATGTCAGCCATCACACATGTGGATAGCATAGCGAGCTAAAACAGTAATTTACGATGTTCTCTCTGAAGCGAGGACAGGCATCTTTGGATCACAACCCGGTGGCCAAACCAGCAGTGTAAATTCTCCGCCTATGTGTGGATCAACTTTCCTGTACTTAGACGCACCCTGCAGCAAAATCAACATCACATAGCTGCTCAGATCCCACCTGTTATCTTGTAGAGCTACGCAGGAACGCTGCACTGCTACACACAACTGGGTCTCTATAGATCCACAAAATAGAGACGCAACATCTGCAAATATATAAAATATTCAAACATTTTCAAATC
Source organism: Poeciliopsis paucimaculata (assembly GCA_903067055.1). Classification (NCBI taxonomy): domain Eukaryota; kingdom Metazoa; phylum Chordata; class Actinopteri; order Cyprinodontiformes; family Poeciliidae; genus Poeciliopsis; species Poeciliopsis paucimaculata. The sequence continues at coordinate 12,015 of CAEGAD010024292.1, forward strand.
TCTTGAACTTTTATGACATATTTTGTCTAGAATCCTCTTCAGGTGACCATCAAATGTAGGTCTTATTATTAGTCGGCCATTCCAACGTGTTGGATTTCCACTGGTGAGGCCCATTTATTTGTTGCTTTAATGTATGTTTAGACTCAATGTGATGCTAAAAACTAGAATCTCTCTTCATCTTCTGCTTTCCACTTTGCAAAAACACAAAATCTTAACTTGTAAGTAACTAACTAAGCCAATAATGCCTTAATACTGATGAAAAAGTACTAGTTATAAATGAAGTAATCAGCCAGAGAAAAACATATTATGTCATATCATGGCTTATAATTACACCTGCTTATTTTTTCCAGGACTGTGACGCACTAGTCCCTATCACCAGCGGCGAAGTTTGTCAGTCACAGGTCAACACAGGGGAGACAACTATACATACACTCACATGCTATATAAATAACACTGTGGAACCTTTTCTATCCTGCTCCTGACTGACACCTTTATGTAATGACAATTTATTTAAAAATACTTCAACTTGGATGAATCAGCAAGGGGTTTCAACAAAATACCCCTTTGTAATTTTTTAGTTTTGTAATTTTCTTGTTTTTTTGTTTTTTTTCTTCCCATCAAAATTTTTGATTCATTTTTGCAAAGAAATATTCCAAATTAATTTCACATGAAGCTGTGTTTAAGTTGGACGATTTAGTCAAGGGCCAGATACAGCTAAAAGTTTAACAGCGCCATAAAAAAACTTATTTTTTTATTTAAAATAGAGAATATTTATGATTATAAGTATCATAATTTTCTTTAAGATAAGAAAACTGAATTTTATACAACCCAACACATCCTAAAACTGAGTTTGAAGGGATATCTAAGCTAAACACGACTGCTGTAAATGACAATGAACTAAAACTTAAACAGAAGCAGTCGTGACACGTACAGTTCAAGACAGACACGGACACGACGTGGAGAAAAAGAAGTTCAAAAAACAAAGTTATCTCGGGATAAGTGACAGAACAACTGGTTCCTGCCTCGCCGGGTCCAGCTTTACCTGAACGTAGTCGAGGAGGGCGTACAGGTCAACGCAGGAGTGGTTGAACAGGAAACCCCGGGTTTGGTCCGTCAGCACCGCATGCTCTTTTTCCTCCAGCGGCGCCTCCAGGGCGCGGAACACCAGCGCTCCCATCACCAAGTAAAGGAGCACCACGGTGAAGATCAACAGCAGGGTGGAGCAGCGCATGGCTGCGCCGCCGCTCAGTCCGAACTCAGCCTGGTGCCTCTCTCTGCCACCCTCAGCTCTAACGGGGCCTCGATCCCAGCTGCTGCAGCTGAAACATCAGCAACCGCAGAAGCACACGGATGTTATTCTGACCACACAGCGTCTGAAAGTGGCTCCTGACTGCACACACGCCTGCAGCACACAGCCCAGTTACATCAGCTGCGCCAGGCATTAAATCAACTCGGGCTTTACTGTACCGCTGACACACAAGAAGATGGGGGGGAAAGCTGTCATCTGGTGACACTCTGAACAGAGGCCATTGTGTGTCTGTCTTTAAAACGTCCATGATGCGTGTCCTGAATGCAACAGACGGATCAAACTCACCTGCCGGCCCTCTTTATCTGCCTGTGCCTTCGCTCCTTTTTGGCATCGGCTCTAATGATGTTGTCCCTGGACCCGTAGTCGATGGGGAACCCGTCACCGTCGCACTCCAAGGAAGGGGTCACTGCGCGGGGAAAGACATATTCAGACCTTGATGTCACCAATCAAACCAGACTTTCCTCATCTCTACAACTAGTGGCAAAGTGAAGCAAGGTGGAGCTTTCTGAGGAGTGTGCGGGGTGGTGAGGGGGGTTCTGGCTCTTTATCATCAGCTGGAGGAGAGAGATGTGAACGAACAGGTTGGGTGGGATGACGCTGATCGCTGCTGGCTCAGATCAAGATGGCACTCTACTTTATTAAACCCTAAAACAAGAGGATGTGTGACTCTGCACAAGTCCACCTTAGCTAAACCAATAGAGCTGCCCACCAGCAGCTAAACGTCATCAGAAGCTCAGATGCAGAGTAAAGTTTGAGATGCTCTAACTTGGTTATCGTCCCGAAAGGCTTGGGTTACAAGTTGCGATCCTAAAAGCAGTGGACTGCATGCTGGTGGAGTGGGAGGGGGGTGGGCAGCATAAAGGAGCACTACAGTTCCCTGAAGTTCAGAGATTGTAGCTCTTTAGTCAGCAGATCTGTTCTGGTCTGCATCCAGAACTTAGAGCAGTAAACTGCCACACAGTGACAGCCAAACAGACGTGCACTCTAACCAGTTTTACTGCTGCTGGGAATGCACAGAGGAACTGCCCACTTGCAAAATATGAGCACATCTCAGTCACACATACATATACGTATATATATATATATACATATATATATATATGTGAAGCCTTCCTAAATGACTGAAAACACAGCATGATGCTCGTTTGTGCTCACATTTTTTATGATCTCTGCAGCACATTTAGAGACAAAATTGGAACTTTTACATGCTTAACCGAGCTCCTCTGTGACCAATCGATGTGAAACTGCCAAGCGAATAAACACCTCAGAATGCTCAGCACGCTGCGAGACACTTGACACAAGGAAAGTGTAACATGCACTGCGTTAAGTGCCAACAGGGCTGCTGCTGCTGCTGCTGCTGCAGCACAAACGCAGCCCTGCATAATAACGATCCGCTTTTATTGCCACTCGGGAGTCCCATTTGAGTCCATAAGTTTCGTCCTGACAGACGGTGCGGGACGCTTTGAGGGACGTGCGCTTACCTCAGACCCGAAGGATCCTCAGGAATCCAACAAGAGGCGCGGCGGCAACGATGCTGGGGTGGGGTAGGTGGGGGTGGTGCGTCCCGTGGAGTTCAAGCAGCCGCATGCAGACAAGTGTGTGTGAGAGAAAAGGAGCGCGGTCAGGTTGTGCTGAACAGCACACCAGAGAGGGGGGGAAAAAGTGCTCAATCAAACGGACTTTACGCACAGAGCGAGAGAGGGAATTAAAGAGAGAGCTGGGATGGAGATTTGGCTGTGTAAGTCAGACAGTTTGTTTTTGTTTTTTTTACATTTTAGGAAAGATTAACTGAATTATTTGCTTCATTATTATTGTGTAATTCGTGTTTTACTTTGCATTTGCAAAAAACAAAAATACTAAAAAAAACAACAAAAAAAAAACAACGAAAAAAACAAAAACAAACCCCAGCAGTGAGTGAAATGAGTTGTACTATAGCAAGTTGGTCCACCAGTGCCGCATTTATTTATTATTTCACATATATCCCATTTAGTCTTTACTTATTTATTTACCTATGCGTAAGCCTCAGGTCTAAGGCCGGGATTTTTTGAGTTCCTGTGCTTGAGCCTAGTCAGACCTGGCCAACATACACATGCTTACATTGGTGCTATGTCTGGCTCATCTGCATCAACCTAGTTTCATTCATCTGTCTTCAGTGTCATTCTCCTCTTTGGCAGCTGGCACTGCACCGCAAGCAGAGGAAACTGGAGTCCCACAAACAGCAAAGTCTTCAAACTCGTTGACCTTTCGGTGTTTTTCCCCCCACAATAAACACAGAAAATGTATTGTGTTCTATTGAGTTTTAATGCATCAGGTTGAGCAGCTGAAGGAAATCGAGTTCAGTTCAATTCAGTAATAATTTATTTTTGCCCAAAGGGAGATGAAAATGTTGCACCTCATATCTTTGATTATTTTCAAAGAGTCCACGGTGTTGCTGTGGGCAGTAGCACTGCTAAAATCCCCCTCATTTGCTTTTGCTGCTACTCTTTAAATCTCTATCTGGCCGTATGGTTGGGGGTTTACTTTTTTTTCTTTGGTCTGCAGACCTCTGAGGTATTTTCATTCCAGCTGTTGATATCTGATTTTTTAAAATTTTTTGCACATTCTTTGCAAAGTAGCTCAGGCTCCGTGTGAGTTGACACAAAGTATGAGTGAACATCAGCTTTCAAATCATGCCACAGCTTCTTTTATTTAGGACTGGGTCATCCACACCGATGAGGAGTGTGTTGTGATCTAGAGCATCGTTTCTCAAGGTGGACGCCGCCGTTGAACATTTTTGACTTTTGAAACAACAAATTTCCATGTTTTTTTTTTTTTTCCAAGAAAATCTCTGGGATTCATGTTAAAAAAAAAATTCTGGTGCAAATTTACTCCTGCCGTTCACATGAGGTACTCAACTTCTTGGGTTTTTGGATGACATTTTAAGATACATGTGCTTTCAGGGCGCTGGAGATGCCATCTTCTGTAGTAGTTTGAGTTTGTGGACATTTTTTGGCTGCCAAGAGAATTCTTTGCACCAAAAAATGTGCAAAGAATTTTTTGGTGCAAACGAACTTCGCACCAAAGTTCGTTTGCAAAACGAACTTTTTTTCTTTCCTCCATGTCCCAGGAGCGTCCAAAATGGCGGTCAGGGGGACCTCAATACAATTTTGGGCGAAAACTTAATTACAATTCACAAGTAGCTTAAGTTCTGCAACGGATCGGTGACGTGTTAGACAATGGACAGAAATGGCCTAAATTTGGTTTGATGGTCAAACACTTGATGCAGAAACACATAAAAACATCCGGGGGTGTGATTCCAAGTGATGCTTTGTCTTTTCAAAAGAAGATACAAATTGAAATCTTAAAAAGAAAACAAAGAAAATAAATTCATCCAAGCTTTTGCTTTCCATTTAATTTATTACTAAAAGGGCGCCACAAACACACACAGTGACTTTTACTAAAAAACAAACAAACAAACAAACAAACAAAAAAAATGCTCTTAACATAAACTTAGCAAAATATTTAAGAGTGAGCCATATCCTGTATCCAGTTCTTGTTGTTGAAAATACACACACACACACACACACGCACACACATACACACACACACACAAAATAATCTAGAAGATCAACCTGACAAATATGGGACATGATTTGCAGTTAAACTGGAAGAAGTTTTTCATGTTTCAAACCTACAAAGATTTTGATTCGCTGCCAACAGAATTTATGAATTTGAGTATTAAATTAAAAATATTGTGAATTTAGTTTATACTTGAGCAGGTAAAAATGCAAAATTTTAGTGCTCAGTGAACTGTTACTCAAAATAAATCCATCTTTTTCTGTCTGGCTCCTGAATGTCTGTCTGCATTCATAATCACCTCTCCACCTCCCACTTGTGACAGATGGTTCCCTGTTGGTGTGCGATCTGATCAGATGGCCCTACAATGACTTTAAAAATAAAAACAACAATACGTGTGTTGCTGTGTGTACTTTGTCTCTATGACAATTGTTTTCAGTGCGACCTTTGCGGCCTTCTGTCGCATCAGATAACATGTTCCCCGTAATCAGAGAGTGATTATCACCCTAAATACCGGTTACCAAGCTACCAACACATCTTCAGCTGTCGTGCATCGGTCAGTTTCATTCACTCCTTCGCTCTCGGCAGTTTCTCTCGTTTCTGCTCTCTCGGTTGAATCTGACCGGGCGTCCGAGAACGCGCAGATATTTTACATGAAATCTGCGAGTTGTGGCCGAAGCTGCAGTGAAAGGTGGCTCTACAAAGAGCCGAGTCAGAGAGAGCGAATTACAAATGAGCATCGCACTTTTGACGTTCACATCAGTTTAAAAACGATGTAAAACCATCTGGTGCTTCTGTTTGGCCTGTCACAATATGCACTAAATCAATTAATTGGTCCTTTCCATTTGCATGCTTGTTTGCCTAATCCTTAAAGCAAATGCTATTTAATATTGAAAAAGTCCAGGAAAGTATTTGACAATCAATTTGACTAATACCCCATTAGTTTGGGGTTTTCTTGCTACAGGGACTTTTGCTGGTTTTCTCTGAGCCTAATGATTAATACGTTTTGTGAAGTGATTTTCCTCACATTCCATTGTATTTATTGTTTTGGTTGCTTTTTCTTTTAATTCATTTTGGATATTTGAAATGTCTTCCAGTTCCAGTGTTAAATGTTCTTTGGACAGTTGTCTGAGAGCGGGTGCTTTCATTATTGGGCCTTTGTTTCTGTATCAGCTGAAAACGTTGTCAAAACGACAACATTATCGTTGATTGCAATAATTTCTGGGACAATCTATCCATCAAAACCGGTTAGGGTGACAGGCCTGCGTCGTGTTTCCTTAGATTACAATAAATCAACACACATTGAAGGCTGTCTAAATGTACATTGCACCACACACCCCTCTACAAATTCTGTATTAAATTAATTGGATGTTCGTTTCACTGATTAATAATGTTTCCACAACGGTTCTTGTAAAAGCGCTGCGTCATGAATCACAGCTCGGGTCGCCGAGTTTGAAGCGTTCAAAGCCGATTGATTACACGCGGCTGCCGCGGCGCCAGAAAGCGCTAAAGCGCTAAACTGTGAGTTTCTATGACTGTTATTGTCAAAGCAAGATCAAGTAAAAGAAGCTGAGACGGACCCGACTTCAGCGTCTTCATCTTTTCCTGCAAATTCGGGAAAACCTCCTCTGGGGGTCTGGACTTGCTGAGAGGCAGAATTGGATTTATTTTATGCACTGCACCTAATAAACTGTTAAATACATTTAGCCGCTTCAATTCAATCTGCGTGAGAGCTTCCGTCTGTCCGATCTCGGCAAAACTGAACTCTGTCCAACTGCAGTGAAAGAGGTGTCCCGTTGCTTTGAATGCATAAAATTACTTCATGAGAGACAACGAAGAAAAAGTTTGATGTTTGACAAAACCTTAGAGAAGGGCTGTATTTTATTTTGCAAAATAAAATAAAGTACTTTCCCCCCCCCCGGTTCAATCATTCATGTCATGTCAACACAAAAAGTAAAACAAACCAAAAAAAGAAAAAAAAAGTTAAACACAGAAATTGAAATTCCTCTTACTTCTTGTAGGCTACTCCAGATGTTCCTCCAGTTAAGTGCTTCGTTTCGCTCCTCGCAGCCAGATAAACAAGCCCGTCCAGCAGGAGCAGAGGAGACAGTAAAACATCTGCAAGACCCACACCGGAGCAAAAGTTTGCTCAGACTGATTGACCTGACGACAGACGCGCTCGTAATTACCGTAGACATGAAAAGGACGGCAATAAAAAAAAAAAAAAAAAACACACACACACACAGAAGGAGACAGAGGGAGAGGAGAGCTACGCCGCTATTATGAGCACTTTATTTTCAATTAAGCCCTCGTGCCTCCACAGCAAGCTCACTTTCTGATAGATTTGATGACGCGGGGACTTTCTCCCGACTGGAAATTGCCTGGTTAGCAAACGTCGGCAACTTTGGTCGTTTGAGGGAAGACGCGTTATCGGACACGACAACATGAAAGAAAGGACAGAAGAAGAAGATGGAATTACAACTGGGAAATGTACATGTGTATTCGTCTTTATTTCGTACAGGTTTACACTTTTAATCTTGTAAAATGTAAATAAACAAACAAATAAATAAACAAATGTCCAATATCTTATTTAATAAATTATTCAATAAATTCTCAGTCAGTGGCGCCCCCGTGATTTAATGGCGCCCTGGGCGACATCCCTTACACCAGCAGTAAGCATGCAGGGTTTCCCTCAGTGTATCATAAGCCTGGCGGGCCACTGGGCTTTACTTGTGCCCCACCAGGCTAAGCATTGCTTAATTAAGTTTTTTTTATTTTTATGTTTGCATTTTAAGACTTTATCGATGATGTCCAGGTATTAATCTTCTAATAATACATGCAATATTTCCTGTCAACTTTAAACTTTGTTTAACTCAAAAACATGGCGGGGCAGGCTTAGCAAGTTTTCTGGGGAAACCCAGACATTGAAGTATTTGTTTAACGCGTGAAAAGTTTTACAGGTTAAAGCAATAATGTGATCACGTCTTTATGCCGAACAGCAGCAGCTGTAGGCCTGAATCTCTGATGGAAATATCTCATTTTTCTTCCACTAAGCTAGAACAGACTACTTGTTTTCCTCTGAAGCATCGACATTTTTTAATTATTTGCTTATTCATCGTATACATATTTAATCTAAGTGCTCACAGCACTGGGAGGGATCCAGAAACACAGCAGAGAGCTGTTTCACTGAGCAAAAGGCAGCTGTTTGTTTTTGTTCAGAAATTTTGCTGCTCTTTCCCCAAATTGCTACTTATCTCAAAAAACACATTCATAAATTAATAATGTCTTTTTATTACATGCATGAATCGTGAATATGAAGAAATGATTTTGACTAATCAGACCAGGACCTTCCATAATGGATGTGAATAACTGGATGGAATGGCAATCAATGAAATTATGTCTTTAAATGCAGATTAAATAACAAATCCAAGATTTAGAAGTTTTTGTTGTTGTTGTTGTTTTATTTCCCTGGAATAATTATATTGAATAGCCATAAAAGAATGACATTAAAAGTATCAGTAATGGGTTTTTTTTACACAATTTTCCTCAAAATGTCAAAATCCCACAGAAGAAAACGTTTAAAAAACCCCCCAACCCAAAATACAATAAAAATAAAAAATACAACAAATTTTCTATAGCAGATATTAATAGAAAAGAAAAAAAGTAACTTTTTTCAGAAAATCATGGAATATTTGATGTTTTTTCCAGGACTGAGGGAAAAAAAATGTCGTTAGTTTGCAGACTTCTGAGTATTTTATCTGGTTAAACACTCCACACCTTCAAATCCTGCTCATATTGGACGTTTCTTTATAATAATGACACTAAACCTCCGACTACGTTGTCTGAAATATCAGCCAGCTTGGATTCAAATCAGTGTAGCGGCCTTCACATTTCAATATTTTGAAGCAAATTCATTAACTTCTATCAATAAATCGCCACGAAACTCAAAGTGCAGACAGGTGAGCGAATGTGCAAAAACAAACGTATCTCCTACCTACCACAGTCTGCGTAATTACTTACTGAAACGACATAAGTGTGACTTCATTTCCCCATTTTTACTCATCATCCGACAGAGCAGCTACACAGTAAAGCCAAACCTTCGAAGCTGTGTGCATTTGACACGTCCTGTTACACCTTTTATTGATCTGCCTTGGAATCTACTTTACACTTTAATCCAATGCCTGGAGAAAGCTTTCAGACACCGAGAAGGAGTCAGGATGAGTAAGGAAGGAGCGCTCTGCAGGAGCTACGGTAAAGCGAGTAAAGGTGTGGAACGACGGTCGTGTCCATGAGAAGTTTTAAATTTCCTTCGGTCATCATGACTGATTCAGATTTACTCTTGGTCTCGTTTGCCCAGAACACATTTTTATGGAACATTATTACATCCTTCAGAAAATCTATTCTGGATTTTATTCATAATCATGACTCCACACACACAAAGGCACTTTTTTTTTTTGTCCTGAAAAAGCTGATTTTTCTCCCCATAATGTATAACTAAAGACTCCAAAAGGATCTCCCATCTTCTCTAATGAATGAAAAATGTTGAGTAATCATAAACAAAAGATGCAAAATTAACTAAAATGTTTGCAAATGTCTTTAAATCTCGACTCTTTGTTCCATCTTAACAGAATGACGCCGTCGCCGTATCCTAAGTGCACAAAGGAGCGTAATCACAGCTCCTTCCTCCCAGCTGCTAAGACTTTAGCCACCATTGTTCCCAGAAAACTGGAGCTGCAAAGCATTTTTTTATTATTCTGTACATTTGTCCTCACTGTACAATATGTTAATTTTACTATTATTCTGTATTTTTGTGTGAATCTCCATGCTTCAACTTGCCTGTCGCTTTAAACCTGCATTTCTCCACTGAGGGACAATTAAACGTTTCTTCTCTCATTTCAATTAAAAGGTTAGAAAAGGGATTTTTAGCATTTAGCAAAGCTAATTTTAGCTTCATTTTAACTCTCTTATAAGTGCTTTTATAAGTATTTTTTATTAGGCTTCTTAACTAGGATTTAGTCTGAATTTTGTTCCATAAACATGTAAATTTGAGCTGGTATGATAATGAAGTTCCAAATGATTATGAATGATACTAAATATGCATTATTGATGCGAGAGGTAATGATCAAACAACAAATGAAACACTTTGGAGGCATTTTGACTGACGCTTAGTTGCTTATAGTATCGTGAATTAAATTTTGAGAGAAGAGGTAGATTTCTTCCAACTACTTCTTTTCATTCGAAACCTTTGCTTATGTCAACATGTGACATTTATTTTAAACTGTGAATGAACAAATACAATAAAACTTATGAGATCTCTCTAGAAAAATGAAAAATCCGATTGCTTTTGCAAAATCTGACAGGTTTTTGTGTCATTCCCAGTTAATTTCACAAGATCCCATAAACATTTTGCAGGAAACACAGCTACTTTTGTGAAATCTCACAAAGATTTAAGAGGACTCGGATCCGGCGTGTCGGGTTTTACAACAGGCATGTTCTGAAGACACCTGTATTGGTCATGTTATATTCAGACCAGCCTCTCTTTACAGATTTTCAACTTCATTCCTGAGGCTTAATAACATAAAACTAAGTATTATTGCCTCTATTTTTGCACTATGCTGATGCTGACTGATCAGACTTTGACTATCCAGGTTTTCTTTTCCCGTTTGATGAGTAGAGAGACTCCAGATCAATTTCCCGTTAGGGACAATAAATCACCCGTCGACCCAGTTGGAGGCTAATTTACCTTCTCACAAAAACGGTTCATAGACAAAATGATCCAACGAAAATTAAAAAAAGAACAAAAACTACAAGTGATGGGTTTCTTTTAATGAATAGCAAGCTCTGGAATAGTCTTTTACATTCGCCACATTGGACTGCACTCAGTACATCATCACCCACCATCTCAACATTTACACAAACTTCAAATGCTCGACTGTGAAAATGTGAAAATCAGTTCATTGATCAGACAGCTTCACGTTGCCTTCAATCTTCCAAGATTTTTTCTTTTGTTCCCTCACACATCACACAAATAATCTACAAGTTAAGAATAGAGATGCATTTCTACTCTAAAATGTGCTAAACAGAAAAGTCACAAGGATTAGCGATTTTTTTCCTCCTCCCCATCATGTAACAAATATAATCTTTTTTTTTTTTATTTGGAAATTGCTCATCTTAAAATGTAAAAATAGACCTGCGTATTAAACAGATGTCAGTTCTGCTTATTAACGTTCATAGGCTAAAACAAGCTGTGCTTAATTGGACAGATACGGGGAAGAGCTGCACCATTATTATCATTATTCAACTTTTAAAAATTACCACCCTATATGTATTTATATCTAGAGAGAAGTCAGCATGTGGAATGCATAAATTAGATCTGAAAATGTTTTATTATTGTGGCACACAAGCAGCATTGCTGGTTTCTACCCCCCTGACCTCTGACCTCCTCTTTGTGTGAATTGACGATTGCTGATGTGAAGCTCCTCCTCTTCCTCATCCTGCTGCTGGGGATCAGAAGAGTTTGATCATGCTTTCTCTAGACTTTCCCACGCCGACCCACTTCACTGAAATGAGAAACAACAGCGTTTGAGGAAGTGAGTGGCGGGCCGGCTCCGGTTTCTCCATTAGCCGAGGAGATCTCTTTACAAACCCGGCACTTGAAGGAAGTCCTCGATGAAGCGGATGTAATTCTGCGCCTGAGGTGGCAAGTCCTCAAAGCTCCGGGCCGTCTCGGTGCTGCAGCACCAACCGGGAAACGTCTCGTAATCCACCGACACCCGCGTCAACACGTCCATGTTCGCTGCGGCACGAGAGACAGATACCGCAAAGATCAAGCAAAGTTTACAAACTTTTACAGCACCACAAATTAAAGACATTAATATAAATGAGCTTAAGAACATAGTTTCAATTCACTAATATGTCATTTTTACTGTTATTAATATAGCATTTTCTACATTCTATATCAGGGACAAGTAAACTAAAATAATGAAAAATGTTACGTCTAGACACCAGATTGGTCTGAGAAAGTTACAAAAATAAAAAGATTCTCGGCAAGTTTTCTGCCAAATTTCAAATCGAAATGATTTTGTTAATTCTAAAACAAGAAAAGGATCGGCTGATTTAACTTCTGACAATCTTTAAATATCTGGTTTCAACTGTAAACAACATTTTCCCAAATTTAAATCAAGCACTTTCCAAGCCTTGAAAATCACATCTTTTTGAAATTCAGGAATTTTCAAGGATTTCAAAGCGGCCGATACAAAACCCTGATAAATAATCCAGGTAGACCTTGGAGCAGCAGGAAGTGCTCACCTGGGAAGCTCGGCAGGGGTTCGCCATTAACCTTGTAAGCCACGCCCACTTTAATCTCTGCCAAGGTGTCCAAGATGTCCAACTTTGTCAAAGCGATTCTGCACAAACAAAACATAGCTGTGTTGAGCTCTGGGTGCTGCAGAGCGCAGACGGAGAGAGGACGCCACAAAACGGTTCCTTACGCCGAGAAGCCATTGACCATATGGGCGTATCGGACCAGAATCAGGTCCAGCCAACCGCAGCGCCTCCTCCGGCCCGTCGTCACGCCGAACTCTCGCCCTCTGCTCTGCAGCAGATCGCCGACGTCCTGCAAAGCAAACAGAAAGTTAAACTAGGGAAGCAGGAAGTTTATCTACGTCTAAAGACTTTGGATTTTTGACTAAACGGCATCGATCTTTTTAAATGGACTGGTTTGGTTTCCTGGTTTGGGTCTGATTATTAAACACAGTTCAAGAGAGTCCTTTTATACTCCTCCCTCTTGAAATTTCTGACCAATCACACAGCAGCTGTGGTCAAAGGCCACTTTAAAACAGTTCTACCCAGAAGACGCATCAATAGCTCCACATTCAGGGTTTTGAGAACGAAACAATTTGGTTCTTGAATTGCTAGTAAGTCAAACTTAGACACAACAGCACAAACACACCAGCTGGACATTAAAGCTGCTCTTGGAAAGAGCAAAACTGTCTCACAATAAAGGATCTGGAATGCCCCCTGACCTCTTCCCCATCGAAAATGGATGAAAGTCAGATTTTCGTCAGAAAACCAACTATAAAATAAACTCCAATTGTGCCAAGAAGAGTCTTCGAATATTCAGCCTAGAAGATGCCAGTGGGGTTTTCTTCTTGCCAAGAAACATTTATCCAGATTGGAACTGAAACGATTAATCGGCCTAATCAATCACTGCAATAATTGTCAACTAATTTAGTTTGATTAATCATTAATTGAGTATAAGACTCAGAAACACATTCAAAGCAGAAATGAACCCAAAATTGTACAAATAATATATACAGTTAACATTTATGGCAAAAAAGGAAAAACTAATTTCTGTAAATATCCTGAACTCCTCGAGTGGTAGCTTTAGCTACACGTAGTTCAAATTCTGTAAAAGGAAACAAATCCTCCTACTAAGCACCTTTTGCTGTCCAATTAATTAATTATTCCAAAAATTAGCAGATAAATCCTTCAGTTTAACATATAGATGTTGGCAGCTTTTTTTTTTTTTTTTTTTTGGAGCAGATGCCTCCTTTGCTACAAATGATCAATGCTCACTAAATGAATGCTGAAATTTTTTATTTTCTTACTCAAAAAGGCAAGTGAATTACTTGTGTATTTGCATATTGTAATGCATTTCTGACTTTGTTTAAAAAGGCTTTAGTGGTTCAATAAAAAATCTGCAGAATGTGCCTTTTTTATCCGATTAATTGATAGAATATTCAATTTCTAAAATAATTGTTATTTGCAGCTCTAATCCGAATACTAGAGGGAGTGTTTGTATAAATTTTAGTCTATATACAATAAATTAAAACTTTTTTCTATAATAACATCCAAACTATCTGGTGTACATTCATTCCAGCATTTTGAAAAAACTATTCAAAAACATAATTAAAAGCCTCAAAGGAATATTTATACCAGCTGTATCTGAGGATCAGGAGGCGTCAGACTTATTTTTGCAGAGCATCTCAGAGACTTCTGCAGCATTTATGGGGAGCACTGCTCCATAAATCTGTCAGCGACTCCAGTCGGGTCACAGTTTCTCACTCACGTTATCCTGCTCAGTTGGAAAAGCACCGACTCCCACCCGGGTCGTATAGGCTTTAACGACGCCGTAGACCCGGCCGACGTACGAGGGAGGCACACCAAGGCCGGTGCAGACGCCGCCGACGGTGCAGTTAGAAGACGTGACGAAAGGGTACGTCCCTAAACAGAGACACGTCTGTTAGGGCTTTAACAGGGACAAAGAGAAAAGACGTTTCTTCCTCGTGTGTTGGAGTGGAGTCTCACCAAAGTCGATGTCCAGCAGAGCAGCGTTGGCTCCCTCCACCAGGATTTTCTTGCTCGGACCAGTGAGAGCTTTGTGCATGAAGTACACGCCGTCAGTCACCAGGGGGCGCAGTTTCTCTGCGTATTCCTACAAAACAACAGCGCCGCAATTACGCTCAGAAATTCATCTGAGCATCATTTCAAATGATTTTGATTGTGTTAAAAATTAAATATAAATTTAAAAAGGGAAAAACATAAGAAATTACTTTGAGCTGCTTCAGCTCCCCTTTGATGTCGACGTTGAGGTTTGGATACATGGCCAGGAAGTGATCGGCCAACATTCGAAACCTGCAAAACCAACCAGAGAGCAGATCTTAAAAACATAGACTCAATTCACAAGAGGAAAGAGATGAGAGCAGGGAGACGACAAGGTTCTTTCAGATTCTACACTTTAGAGAGGTGCTGCCACCTGCTGGCCAAAGAATATACAGCCTTTTGTCATATTCATAAAACTGGTGATTTAGTAGACTAGAAAGTCTACTTTTTCAGCATGAAAAGAGAGTTTATAAAGTAGTGCTCTTACATAAATTGTGAATGATATAAATTTAGAATTTTAGCACAATATTTTGTGGTACGTTTGTGATAAGAATTAAAAAAATAAGGATAAAAAGTATCGACTACTTATTTTTTAGCTATCCGGAACAGCATTCACGGCACCAGAAACACAAATACTGCTCTTGAAAACAAATTTCCATTTCTTAAAGAAGTATGATCCATAATACTAAGCTGCAAAAAATATTTGCTGAGGGTTTTGTGGAACTAACAATTTAGAGAGTAGTAAAATAACATTTCAGATGTCAGGTTTTTTTTAACATTAATTGAAATTTATCGGGACAACTATACGACAAACGCCCACCACTATATGGATGGAACAAGAAACTGTCATTGTAGGAGATTTCCACCTAAATTTAGATGTAAAATTGTCTTTTAATAGCTACAACAGGCTTTTCACACAGTAAATTCCCTGTCCTCCTTAATTGTCCATATCGAAAGGCTTGCTTTATTCTACTTTTTTTGCAATAGAGGATTCATTTTGTTCTAAAAATAAAAAGGCATTCTAGTTTGATTTTGTATGCTTTAGCAATAAAACATTTTACTCTGGCCGGGTTTTTATTTTGTAGCAGCGGGAGGAAAAGAAAATCGTCTCTTTGAATGGAAAAGGTTGGAACTTGGACACAGTTGCCACTCACTTCTCTTCAAAAACCTTGAAATCTGAGACGAGGTCACAGACTCTCAGACCGTTGCGAGCGGCTTTGGATGAGTAGGCTGGTCCGATGCCTTTCTTAGTGGTCCCCAAACTGCAGAGCAGATAGAAGACAAAACACAGAAATAATTAACAATTCGAGACGAGTTGCAGAGAAGCACATTCGCATCGCTTTCAGGTAACTTAACAGACGTACTTTTTCCCTTCTTGCTGCTGCCGCTGCTGCTCCTGGATCCCATCGACAGCTTGGTGGAAGTTAAACACTGGAGGACCGAGCGAACCGTGAGAAAAAAAAAAACTCCACGTTTCCAGTTCAAAAACATGAAAGAGAATGAGAGAAGTAAGGAAACTCACCGATGTGGGCCCGATCGGAGATCTTTAACCTCTCCTCCCATCCCTGTAATCCTGCAGGAAATGGAGAAAACTTCAACTCACGTGTGTTTTTACACAAATATGTCTGATCTGACTGGAGAAACGGTTCTTACCTTTCCCCTTCCGCAGATTTTTCTCAGCCTCTTCAAACAGACCTGGCAAGTGAATCACCACTCCATTTCCTGTTTACAAATGAGAAGGATTCATCTGATATCCTACAAAATTAATACTCATTGCATTTATGAGACTGCTAAAAAAGCAACAACTTGTTCATGCATTTCAGGCAATAACATGTTTAGTTTTCTTAGTTTAAAAAGGAGGTGAATTATTTATTCCCATCTTTTTGGGTATTTCTTATATTGCGTACAAAATGTTGGTTAAATGAAAAATCTGAAGAATGGGACTCTTTTTAAACAATCCAATTAATCGATCACTAAAATTCAAATTCAAAGCTAGTTTACTGATCCCAAAGAGAAACTGAATGCTGTTGTAATTCATTTAATTCTAAATTTTTCAAAGAGTTACTGCAGATGATGACACTGTGGGCAGGAAAGATCTTTCATAGCAGTCTGTGTTACAGCGGGCTTTGAAGAAACCTCTGACTAAAGACACTGTTTTTCCACTAATAATAATAATAATAATAATCATTAGTTACAGTCCTACTCTGGTCGGATAAAAAAAAAAGAAAAAAAAAAAAAGGCCTTTTTGGCCTGAACATCCTCTTCATGAAAGAGGCTTCTTCACATCCTCTGTAATACAGACTGCTACGTCAGAGCACTTCAAAAAATAAAAATAAATCACTCGCAGGCCCAAAACAAATCTCATGGAGGTGGGGAAACATTTGTACGTTGCGTCCATTTATCATTTCCACCCAAGGTAAACTGGGTTGTCGTTCAGTTCAGCTTTCTGCCAAGCTGCACTGTCTCTATGGTTCAGTTCCCTCTGTTTACTACGGAGCTTTCTTATCTCTTCCTCAAGCACCACTGAGGAAGAGATAAAGGAAGCCCGCTGAAGTTCAGATGCTGCCCTTGTTTTTATCATCCCGCCATCTTCTGGCCTGAAAGTGAATAAAATTTCAGGCCTACCGATGAACGAGATGGCCTTCTTGTTGAGCACTCCGCTGGGCAACAGGTGGAAGTCATACTCCACTGAATCCACCACCACGGTGTGACCTGCATTGTTTCCTCCCTGCAAAACAGCACAAACCATGCAGCCGTCCTGTCAAGACAGTCCTGCAAAATCAGGTTAGCAAGCTGTGACATCATTTTCTGATTAAGCCTCAAAAGGCCGTGGCAGCTCTGCTGCAGGACCGGCTGGGGAATCACATTTGGTGCTCTAGACTCTGAAGCTGAGAGTGTGAAGAGCAACAGGGACAGCTGCTTTCTGCAAGGTCGATGCCTTACATAACGGATTATTCAGTCTCCATGCTTATCGGGGTGGAGGTCACGAGCTTCATTCTCTAACCGTGTCATTCTCGTGACTATGACTAAAAAAAAAAAAAAAAAAAAAAAAAAAAGGAAGAAATAAAAAAAATTAAAAAAAATTAAAAACCAGACACCATCCGGGCGGGAGGGGGGGGGGATTACGGCACCGCCCGTCA
>CAEGAD010024294.1:0-15425 GCA_903067055.1 Poeciliopsis paucimaculata
TATCTTCCTGGTTTTAGTGAGAACGCGAGCAGCAGCTTCTGGATCAGCTGCAGCTGTTTGATTGATTTGTTAGACAGACCTGTGAAGACGCTGTTGCAGTAATCAATGCGACTGAAGATAAACGCATGGATGAGTTTCTCTAGATCTGGCTGATATATTAGTTTTCTAATCCTGGAGATGTTCTTCAGGTGATAGAAGGAAGGCTGACTTTTAACTCGTGTGATAGACCAAACCAAAATACGGCATCAATTTGAAGTAGAAGAAAAACAATGAATGATATTAAATTTTTAAGACGTTTAGAAATGTAACCTACATTTATATTTAGGTTCCTTTATTTATCCATGCATCCGTAGTCTGTACCATTTATTCTCGCTGAGTTAAATTTATTATTTCCTTCATAATATTCTTTTTATTGTTATATATTAAGTGCCATATTATACACTGTTTCCAGGATCATCTTCAATGATGCAATAGTGTTTTTTTAACACATGTAGCTGAAGTAAAATGCACAATTTCTGGTTGTAAAGCGACAGAATGTGGTTTTCATGTGAAATGTTCGACAGCAGATAAATGCATTGGCCCTAACAAATTTAGGAAATTTCTGCCAAATTCTCTAATTTAATTCCTAACTTTCTGCCAAAAAATGTGAACATTTATGAGCTCCGAAAGTCAAAATTTGCAAGAAAAAAAACCTCAAATTGAGATTAAGCTCAGAAATCTTCTAGAAAAACACATGAAACTTTCTGAGAACCAAAAGTTTAAGATTTATGACTTTTGAAACTCAGAAAGTTTACAAAACTCAAAAATGTTCGACTTAACAAGCACAGAATATTTCTGGGACTAAATTAAAAAATTCAGAAATGTTGAGATTCATTTCAGACATTTTCTAGAAAAAAAACTTGGAAATTTCTGACATTAATCTCATTGTTTCTGGGGAGCTTTTTGGTAGAAATGTACTCCTTTACTGTTTACAAATGCCCTACTATGCCATTGTACAAGTAAACCATGTTGCAGTGTTTCACTCATCTGAAGTATTTCCTGCTCTGTGTTTTGCAAGGTGCAACAGCGCCTCCTGGAGCTCCTGGTGCTGGAATGCAGTCCAGTGAAGCAGGGGAGGATCACGGCCAACACCTCTGTGGTCCTGACCGACTGCTGGGACTGCGCGGACCCTCCAGGCCCGTCGTTGCCCTGCAGATCTCTCGGACTGAGCGTGTCAGACTTCGCTCATTACGCTGACAGCCTTGGCGGGTCTCGGTCTCTCCTGGAGGGCTGGAGTAGTCTGGGCTCTGGGCTGCCGGACGTTCTGCAGGCCTTGGAGTGCAAGTTAGACGTGCGCGTGGTGGACACTCAACGATGGTGCTGGATCAAAGGCCAGCGAGGAGCATTTGTGGACACAGACAGCTGTGTGTTCCTGAGCAAGCAGCTGCTTCTGAGGCTGGGGCTGTTCAACCATGAGTGGGTGAGGTTATCCAGGCTTGCAGGGGGCGGCAGAGGGCCGGAGGAAGAGGTCGATGTCAGAGCTGCCCCCTGCAGAGAGCGCCTGGTCTCTGCTGTAGTGGCGGATCTGAGTCCAGAGCTGATGATCCATGATGATGTGGGTTTCATGTCAGCGACTCTGTGGTTCAATATGACTGAGGGAGAACCGCTTCCCGTGAAGAGCTGCACGCTAAGGATGAAGGTGCTGCAGTACATTTTAAACACACTTTAAGCTGCTCAGTGAGGATATGTTCAAACTGCAGGTCTTAATTCTGAAAGCAAACGTTTTTTATGTGGTCATTCATGCTAATAATTAACCCCGACCACAGTGAGACTTTGGTCTTAACGGTTTACGTTCCCAAAGCACCGAATGCGCAGAAGAAGAATGTTGATGTCACATAACAGCACATCATTAACAGAAGTTGAATGACGCCATGTTTAATGGTGACAGAAAAGCTCCACTGTGGTTTTACTTAAAAGTTAAAAAGTTTAGTTTTAGTTAAAAAGCTGTGGCAGCAACCAAAGAGTTGTCAGCGCAAACAGTGGAAATGTTCCTGGAGCTTCTTCAACGAGCTAAATAATCAGCCAAGTATAAAATCTGATCCAAAGACACAAAAACATTTGGTGTTTAAAATAAAAAGGTAAAATCATTGCATCAAGACGGAAATCTTTCGTAATTACAGAAAATGCACAACAAAAGATAACTGGCAGAAACGGGAGCAATGGTTTTGAGTAAAAATATTACTCAAAAATGTTAACTTCAGAAAATTGATTTCATGTCCAGAAAGACCCAGTTTAAATGTTTAAAAAAACAAGATCCCAGTGTGGTAAAGAGAAACATTATGCACCAGGAGTTCTGCAACTTCAACACACTGGAGTCAAATATTGAAATCTAGCAGAACTCTGGAGAACTTGACTGCTTCCTAAGGAGGTAATTAAGTGATTTAATTCAGGTGTGTTGGACCTAAAAGTTGACATGACAGCAGACCTTGGAGATCTCTGGCATCTGCTGTGATTGAATAGATTAAAATGATTCAGGGATTGAAAAAAGAAACTTAAAATGATGTTTGTGCGTCTTTAAAATGTCTTAAATTAAGAAAAAAATAAGTTGGCCTTAAATACATTAAACACAGCTCTTAAATCTTGTATATTTTATATTTTTGTGAAACATTCTTAGGCAAAAGTTTGAGTGGCAAACAGACATTTTTATTACATTTTGTGACTTGAGGTGGTTGAGGCTACCGCTAACTAGCTGCTAATAAACACTCGCTAGCTAGTTAGCTAGCTATTTTTTGCATCTATCATCAATAAATATAAATTCGTCTTCACCATCAGCACACTTCTGTTGCCTATTCATACAAATGCAAAACACTTTGTACTGCTATATAACATTTATATCGTAATACAGGTCTTAAATTTGATTCATAACGATTTTAAAAAGTCTTAAGACCATTATGCAGATACCCTGACTAAACATCCAATTGTTTCCAGTTAAATAATAGATCTTATTTAGATCTTTGTTTGATGAGCTGTTGTTTGCTCTGTTGCATCAGAGGTGGAAATCGGCTCTTGAAGATCTCAGGCAGCGCTCTGACAGTTACTGCCGCTCAGCTTCTCTGCCGTTTGCCACCGAGCTTCACATCCAGCCGGTCATCTCTCCGCAGCACAGCAACCTCGGCTTTCCCGACAACCTGCTGGCCGAGCATTTCTCCACACCACGGTGGGTTGCTGCAGGTTTGCCTGTCCAGACGGCTCTGCTTCATGTAATCTGATTAACTGTCTGGAAAGAAACAGGAAGGCGTTTTCAAGAGAAACAACTTGACTTTGAAGCAGAAAGTTTGTGTTTCTTTTCTCAAACCAGTTTGTTGTGACATTTCACAGCGTGATTTCACAGGGAGACATCCTGACAGTTCCTGCTAAAAACCACCCAGAGCTGATGGAAAACAACACAGATGGGATTCGCAGGTACAGCGCACCTGTCTGCATGTTTGCAATTATGGCAAAAAAAAGAAAAAAAAAGTCCCACTTTCTGACAAAAAATAAATAAATAAAACTATCAGGTCTTTATCAGGTTCATTCAGTTAAATCTGACCTCAAGTTTACAAACACACATAGCAGATCACAATATTTTATGGTACTGTTGTGACAACAATAAAAACAATGACTAAAAAAAACATTAAATACTTAATTATTATGTAACTGTATGCCTGTGATTGCATTTCAAAGCATTCATTGCTCCACACACACAAATATTGTTCTTGTAAATTTAAAGAACTCAAAGAAGTGTGATTTATATCACTAGGCTGCACAAAGTAACTACATTTAGTCATATTTGTAAATTTAGTGGTGTATTTTGATGTTGAAGAGTGGAGAAAATGGTAAAAATAAAATTTACAATTTACAATAATACTGCTTGAGACAACAATCAAAAATCTTTAGAAATCTTTCACAATAAACAATACAATAAATGTAACTGGGCCATCATGAAGCCCAAAATGTAAAAGCTGTGCATAGAAATCAACAACTCTGAAATCTAAAAGATCTGGAGGAAATCCAGATGTGCATTAAAATCACTGCTGCAGTGTTTGGTAACCTGGTCAAGAGTTTCAGGAAACGCCTGAACTCTGGAATCGTAAACACGTTTCCAAATATTAACTAATGTCAATTTGGGATGTTTCAGCTCAGTCAGATGCAATTTTGCAACAATAAGTGTTGCTGACATGTTCTCTTCAAATGGAAAACAACCCTTTCAAACAAATCACCAGCTGTTTTTCTGTTACAAATGTGCACAAAACTTTGTCAGTCTTCCACTAATGTTGGAAAAACACAATTTTGCAGTCGGCATGTTTTCTTTAAAAAAGAAATATAAATAAAATCACACATGAATGAGCTTGTTCATGCAATAAGACATGCCGCAGCATGATCTGCCAACTATTTCCTTTTGTTTTTGTCTTTGTGGTTTGCACCTGTGGAAACATCCAGTTTTGATGCAAGCGAAAGAAAAACCCCAAAACATTCCAGCGCCAGAACTTTTTAGCAAAAAAAGAGAGTTTTCTTTTGAAAATGGTGTGTTTCCACGAAGCTAATTTATTTTCGAAATGTCAAATTGTTGATGGAAACGCAGCTACTATTGTGAAGTATTTTTCTGATCGTATTTGTGCTTTGACTCCTGCCAGGTGTCCGGTTCTGTACTTTAAAGTTCGGAAGGTTTGTCCGTCTGCTACAGGAGGAGAAGCTCTTCTGGCTGATGAGGTTCACACCTCACTCTACATGGTGAACATCTGCTTCTATTTAGTGTCCGAACACAGAAATGATCTAAATCATGGCTCCAAAAACAGCATTAGCAAACAGAAAATACTGCAAGACATGTGAAAAAACATTGACTGTTGGAATGTTTTTTTTCTCACTTTTATTCACTGTTCAATCATTTTTACATTTGTTTTGCATGCATGCTGCCTCTATTGCCATTAGTTGGTCAGGAGTTATTTTGCAGCATTATTCTCCACTTTGAAGAACAATGCTGGCTGGTTCCTTCGGTCTTTTCTAAACTTTTTAATTTCTCGCTTTTGCTATGCTAGCTTGAGGAGCAAAGCAGCTTGGTAAATGTGACTGGAAGCCAATGAGAAAGATGATGAGGGGAAATAACCTTTTAATTAGAGATTTTAACTGGTATTTTATAATAATGATTGAGAAGCTGATGAATAAATATGTAAAAAATTTAGGATTAAGATTTTTTTTTATTTATTTTGAAAACATGCTGCTCTGCAACACTGCAAATATTTATATTGCATATAGCTTAATACTCTTGAAGTAAGACAATATTAAATTACAAGTAACTTTTCAGTAAGATACAGGAGCTTGTTGTATTCAATAATTAATATTGTTGAAAACATATTCGTTCCACTGGATTATCATTTTATAAATGAAATAATCTGCCAATGAAACTAGTACTTTTTAATCAATATAAAATAATTACTCACTTTAAACAAGCTCCTATATTTAGCTGAAAAGTTACTTGTGACGTAGTTCTGTCTTATTTTGATATTTGCACTAGAAATTAGACCAAATATATTTGGTAAGATTTTGTGTTTATGCACAACTTTCTGTTGCGGTTGGTATCTATACCTCCTGTTGAAGCGAGGACTGAAACTGTACTTTAAAGATGATCATTCATTTGGTGTCAGTGGTAATGAATATGCTTTAAATGCATTAATAGGGAACCTTCACCAACAGCCCTGTTCCCTGCTGCTGTGTGGACGAAGAGTCTCTGTGGAGCAGCCTGGCTCCTTCCGGCCTCAACAAGACCGTCGACCTTCTCAGCGACCTCATCCTGCCTCACCTGCAGCACAGGTAACCAGTGATGTCAGTAACGTGTTACTTAGTAAAACTGAGCTTGAAAATGCTTAAAAAGTGGTTCACAATAGTGTATGAACTATGTAAATAATAAGACTTTTATATTTGTTGGCTCTCTAAGAGGAATTAAGGCTAATTAGTGTTAATTAATTTTGTTACAGAGAGTCTCTGTCTGCTTGCACCGTCCTCCTCCACGGTCCTGCAGGCAGCGGAAAGATGACTGTGGTCAGAGCGGCGAGTCGCAGACTCAACCTCCACCTGCTGAAGGTGCAGTTTAATGTCTAATTTCATGATTGGTTTTGTTGATTTCCTTTTGGATTTTTTTTTTGCAATTAAAGTTAAAGTGATTTTGTTGGGCTGCCTTAGAAATTCTTGCAAGAAATTTCTCAGATTCGACACAAACAAACATATTTTTTTTACTCTTTAAGGAACTTAAATAACTTGATCATATTAATCTCAGACTGTAACTTGACATCAGGTAAAGCTGAGGAAGTAGTGTAGTAAGAAATAATTTAGATTTTTAATTCAAAACATGAATATTTAACAAAACTGCAGGTGTGTGTCTGTGGTGAATTTTTGTTCTTCAATCATTGGGTAGAAAATCCAGACATTTTACTCAGTTAATAGTAAAGATGCTTCACAATAAAATTACTCAATTAAAAAAAAAAAGTACTACATAATAAAAATACTCAAAAGTTTTCAACTTTTCAAAAAAGTTACTCAAGTAAATGTAATTAAATGTAACTAGTAATTAGCCCAACTCTGCTTAAACCCAATGTTGTTGACCAGTTCTTCAGAAAATGTTCAATAAATCCACAATTATAAACATAAAGAGAACAAATTTGTTTATCTCAAATGAAATAAAATAAAATCTTTATTTTTTCAAACAGGTAAAAACAAAGATTTTTTTTTTTTAAAGTAAAATCTTATAATAACTTATAAGGTTTGTGTCTCTCTTATAATAATAAGCAGTAAGTAGCATTGTTGCCTTGCAGCAAGAAGGTCCTGGGTTCGATTCCCGGCCGGGGGTCTTTCTGCATGGAGTTTGCATGTTCTTTCTGTGCATGTGTGGGTTCTCTCCCGGTTCTCCGGCTTCCTCCCACAGTCCAAAAACATCACTGTCAGGTTAATAGGTCTCCCTAAGTCTGAGTGTGTGTGTGTCCTGTTTCTGTGTTGCCCGGCGACAGACCGGTGACCTGTCCAGGATGACTCCGCCTCTCGCCTGGAACGCAGGTGGAGAGGCACCAGCACCTCCCGACCCCATTAGGGAGAAGAGTGTTAGAAAATGGATGGATAGAAAACAAAACTTTGATATCCAATATAAAAACAAGTAAATTCTGCTACCAATTGTCTCATTAAGATGTGTGTAAATACATACTTATACTTATAGTTTTTACTCTTTACAAATTATCTGTGAATTTATGCAAAAACAAATTGCAGTGTGGGCGTGTTCTGCTGCTTAAAGAAGTCGTTTGTTGTGTGTGTGTGTGCGTGTGTGTGTGTGTGTGTGTGTGTGTGTGTATGTGTGTGTGTGTGTGTGTGCGCGTGTGTAGGTGAACTGTGTGACTGTGTATGCAGACACTCCTGCAGCTGCAGAAGTGAAGCTGTCGTCGGTGTTCCAGCGAGCCAACGCGCTGCAGCCGTGCGTCCTGCTGCTCAGAAACCTGCAGCTCCTGTTTAAAACTCCAGAAGCTGCCGAAGAAGACGGCCGGGTCAAGGCGGTTCTGTGCCAGCTGCTCGGCAGCGCCCCTGCCAGGTCGGTGGCTTAAACATGATAATTTTTATATAAAAACACACAGGATGTCTTCTATCATCTACAGGTGCATGACAGTAAGTTGGAGTATCAATAGAAAGTTTATTTATTTTATTAAACTTGCTCAGAAAGTGAAATCATTGCTCTGCTACATTACATGCAAAATTATATGTTTAATATATGTATTTATTTCTGATCATTTTAATTTTTATGATGTTTCAAAAAAAATTACAGAAGACTAGTAGCATTTTTTGTGAATGAAACGTAGGTAGGGCTAGACAATAAATCAATAATATATATTGCTATAGACACATGATCAATATCCATAGTCAATACATCTGATAGAATAATCAATAACTTAACTGAGCTTTAATCCAGAATCTCACAGCATTCTGGGAAATGTAGGCAGAGGAGAAAGGCTTTAACCGCTCAAACTACTCACTAAGCAAAGTTTGGTGGCATCGACTATAACTCACTCGCTCTTCGGTTGCCTAGCAACAACCCGTTGAACAACTTGCACAGCAGCGGTTTAAGGTTTCACCTCTGTGCCTCATAACTGCTTAAAAATAAAAAAAAACAACAAAGTTTGAAAACTGTGGATAAAACCAAAAAGGCAGCATTAAAGATATTTAAAACAAAAATCTTATCAATAATTATCAGTGTCGACGCTTACATTGTGATACATCGTCCAGCCCTACCTTCTCTGTTGAATCTGTACAAATGTTGAGTGTTACAACCACAGACTTTATTGTGTTTTATTGTGATTTGATGTGATAGATGGCACAATGTAGACTATAAACACTAATCCACTTTTAATTGCAATAAACTTCCAAATCTTTTATCTGAATCCTTTTCTACAAATGATCGTTCACCAAAGCTGCAGCCCCACCATATTTTACTGATCTTTCTCAGCGATGCAGACAGACTTCAGGATGAACAGAGATCATGTGTTGTTGTCTATGTGTTTCTGTGTCAGTGTGGTCGTCGTGGCCACGGTTTGCAGAGCTCGGGATCTCTCTACGGGCGTCATGGGGGCATTTGTCCACCAGGTGGACATGGAGAGCCCCACAGAGGAGCAGCGGCTCGCCATGTTGGTAGGTCTGAGTCAAGAGCTTCATCTGGGGAGAGACGTCAACCTGGAGCGACTGTCCAAGCTAACCGCAGTAAGCATTGACTTTTATATCTTAAATCTGACCTATGAATTATTTGGGTCTAATAAGATTTCTAAATTAAGAAGAGATAACTGTCTTTATTTTATTTTAGTTTTTGTAAATTGAAGTCTGTGGCAGAGAGAGAGATTGCTGGGTATTGTAGTTTTTAGGGAAATGAAAACCTAGATTTTCAAATGGCTTTAGGGGATAATACATTAATGTTAATAATTTTGGTTCCATATGGTCAGATTGCTCCAAACACAGATTGTTCACTCTAGATTTTCTCATTTTCTCAGGGTTTTGTGCTGGGAGATCTGAGCGCCCTTCTGACTGAAGCTGGAAGAGCTGCCTGCATGAGGCTGATCCACACCTGGTGAGACTGAAGCCACGCGTTCAATACTCTCAGACTGCAACAATTACCTTCCTGGAAACAGAAGAGAAGCTCTTCTACAAACATCTCTATATTTACAGTCAGAGCTGGCACTAATTATTTTATCAGGAAATTTTTGCAGCCCACTAAATAAAACTTTATGAATTACCATTTTCATGACAAAAATAAATGACCTGATGTGTATTTATGGTTGCCAGATATGAGACTAAACTGGAAATAACCAAAAATAGATCAGAGTGCAACTCCAATTATTGATATAATTTATACAGTGAAAGGTAATTGATAATGAATTACGTAAAATAATCCATGCATTATCACAGGTATATGGAGAGTGAAGAGTGCCAAATTGCAATAAATGAATAACTTAATATAACTGTCATTAATTTTTTTAAATTGGAAATACTTTATTAAACATAAAATCAACTTTATGTTTAATAAATAAATAAATTTATTGATTTTATTTTAAAAAGTATATATATGTCATGATTTAATAAATTATGTCATGTTTCTGTGCTGAAACCTTCCAATAAAACTATTTTAAGAAATTATCATAAATGACACTGACAAAACCAATTTTTTAAATTTTTATTTTTGATATTTCTGGTTGCATTGATGTTTACAGTGAGACCATAGATGCATATAATACAGATTTATAATAAAATAATAAAACCAAAAGGACTTCTTGACAAAACTGAATACTAAAATTTGTTCAAAGTGATTTTAAAGATAAAATTAAACATCAGTTTTCTGTTTAGAAATTTGACTAGACATGAATGTATGTAGGTGAAAAATGTGCCTTTGAAATGTGACAGAAACCTAAAATTATTCATGAAATGTAGATGTAAGAAGTAAAGTACGGATGGAATTGGACATATTTGTTGTAATAAAGATTGAATTACAGCCATCAAGTCTTGATGACACAAAACCACTGATGGTTTCTGATTAACAGAAAATGTCCAAACCTCTGAGTTATGCATTTTTATTGGCAGATTAATGATCATAGATTTTATTTGATTTAGTTGGACGCTGTTCAAAGTGTTGTTGTTTGTTCAGTGGTGGCCGGCTGCAGGAGGACTTGTGCTCCAGTGGAGTGACCATCATGAACCAGGACTTCCGCTGCGCCCTGGAGACGCTGCAGAGCGCCCAGTCCAACGCCATCGGAGCCCCAAAGGTGACGCTGTGCGCCTCAGCAGAGCTGTTTTCATTATCCTGGAGCCCACTGAGCTTTAAGTTCCTCTTGTTTTTCCACAAAACTGCAGTTTATACAAAATCAACAAATCTCCACATTGTTTTCCGACTGTACTGCAAATTTTCTCAAAATTGCGTTTAAGCCTTACTTGATGCCAAATTATAGTCCGTAACAAAAAGTCACATTTAAAGTCAATCATTAGCGCGAATACTGTAAAAATTCCTTATAAACATTTCTAAATTGGCACAACAAAAACATTAAATCAATCATAAAATCCTGGAGGAACAGCTATTTATTGATATTTTAACAGTTTAGTTGGTTTTGTCAATACATTCTAGCAAAACCGCCCCTTTAAGAACATTAACATTTTTGATTTGGCCCAAAATGAGCTGAATCTGACTATAACTCTGACCGAACAGATCCCTAATGTGTCCTGGGAGGATATTGGAGGGTTGGAGCATGTGAAGAAGGAAATCCTGGACACTGTGCAGCTTCCTCTGCAGCGTCCCGAGCTCCTGTCTTTGGGCCTGAACCGAACCGGAGTCCTGCTGTACGGACCGCCCGGTACAGGAAAGACCCTGCTGGCCAAGGCTGTGGCCACCGAATGCACCATGACCTTCCTCAGGTGGGTTTACTTCACTTCCTCTTTTTATTTCTTTAAATGCTGTTTGATCGTTTCTAAAGCTGCGGTTCTTTTCTGTTTCAGCGTCAAAGGTCCAGAGCTCATCAACATGTATGTGGGTCAGAGTGAAGAAAACATCCGAGAAGGTTTGTGTCTCATCTGTTCCTGTCACTGTAAATCAATTATTAAAACAAGCTGGATAATTTCCATTTGCATCATTTATTGTTTTTCTCTTTTATCTCTTTCTGGTGCTTTGCTCTCAATTAGCCTTTTTCTTAAGAACAATTTTGTTTACAGAGACTTTAAATTTCATTTTATTTGTTTTATTGTTAATTTATTTTGGATATTCAAAATGTCGTAAAGTAAGATTTGAAGGTTTTTTAGAATGTTTTGGCATTATTATGCCATTAATACCATGGCAATACTTGAAAATTGTCCCAAAACAGCAATATTATTGTTTATTGCAATGACTTCTGGGACAATTTATCGTCCAGCAAAATGGGTTATCATGACAGGCCTTGTCTCATCATTTGATCAATACATCACCGTATTTTTTGTATTTATTGATGAAATTTGTATAGTTCCGTCATTTTAACCTTTGTTTATCTTTTCAGGACAAATTACTCATTAAACAGCAACGACAGCTGAAAAAACGACAAAAATGTTATTGTGCGTTGTCCCTACCAACTAAATTAAATATAGACATTTCGCTTGGAAGATCTTGATGGTTAAAGGGAATATTTGTTGAGAAGGAAGAAATACTTTGTTCTTCTTTTACATTTCAGTTGTTTTGATTCATGTGTCTTATTACCTATTTAAAAAAAAAAAGGTTGCCTTACAGCCAATTGTCCAGATTCTTTAAAATCATGTTTACTTTTACGATGCTCACTCATCTGTCCCAACTTTGGAAAAGCTTGTCTCAGCCAATCTGCCCATTTTCTGTTTTGGACAATAATTTCACACGCGTCTGTTTAACTTATTAGAAGGATTATTGTTTTTATCCGTTTTCTGTTTAAGACAACATAGCTTTTCTAAATGAGAGAAACAATCCAGGAGACATTGTCAGGCCCAAAGACTTTTTGTTTTATATCCAAATGTTTTTGAAATGATTTATCTGCTTTGTATTTATTCGTTTCACATTTTAAAGACTTCTAAGTTGTCTGGTTTATAAGTATATTTAATCCGTAGTCACTGTTTTTGCAGTTTTATGTGATCTTGAGGTTTCATCGTTTGATTTGTCTGTGTTCAGTGTTCCACAAAGCGCGCTTGGCTGTTCCCTGTGTCGTCTTCTTTGACGAGCTGGACTCTCTGGCGCCCAACAGGGGGCGCAGTGGAGACTCTGGAGGAGTGATGGACAGGTGAGCGTCGGGAGTCTCTCTTGTGCCTTCTCTCTGCGTTCTGCTTCATGACATGAATAAATCTGATCTTCTGTCCTCTGGTCAGAGTCGTGTCTCAGCTTCTGGCTGAACTCGACTCGCTGCAGTCGTCTGCTGGAGTTTTTGTGATCGGAGCCACGAACCGTCCGGATCTGCTGGACCAGTCGCTGCTCAGACCCGGAAGGTTAGAAATAAACAAATAAGTGATGACAGTGGTCATAATGACAAAACTTATTGAGATTAAATTATTAATCGATTATCGAAACAATCAACTAATTCAGCAATCGATTAGTCGCTAACTGGAACACACAGACTCAAACGAAAGGCATTTTGCTTAAAATAAAAGACAATATTTGGAGCAGTAAACTGTACAATATATGTAGAGAAAGTTTGCATGTAACATTAAAGCACTTGTGTGGAAAAATGTTTTACTAAAAACTCCTCAAGTGGCCCAGTTCAAATTTACTAAACAATGTTGCTGTTGCATTTCAAAAAGGAACTGAATTATTTGCTTATTTGCATCTTTTACTTTATTCTAAAATTGTATTAAAAAGGCCAGAGGGGTAAAATAAAAAATATGTAGAATTTTCTTTTTTTTATGTGATTAATCAGATAAAAGACAAATTTCAGATAAAAATTTAAGCCACTTACCACCTTGGATGCAAAATATGTAAAGTTTTTATACATCTTTGACCGAATTCCTGCTTTGAATATGTTCTTCTTTCAGCAAATTGACTTTATGGGGTCTGTTTGCCTCAGTTAATTAATTGATTACTAATTAATTACCTGACAATTGTGTCAATATTCTATTTATCATGATTAATAGCCCTGAAACATGTGGATGTTGCTAATGCTAATTCAGCAAACTTTAACACTGCTTTTTCTTTTCATCAAAACTTCCACATTTTGTTGATCATAACTGCTTTTTTTTTTTGTAAAAGCAATAAAAGGGTAAAACATCCAAGGGGGTGAATACTTTTTTATGCAGAGATGAAGTCTGAACTTCTCTTGTCCCTGCAGGTTTGATAAACTGGTGTATGTTGGGATCAACGAGGACCGCGTCTCCCAGCTGCAGGTTCTCCAGGCCATCCTCAGAAAGTAAGAGCAGTCCTCTGAAGGCAAGAGGGAAATTAAATGTCTTTATCTGCAACATCAACTTATCTGTGCTGTACGACAACGTATTAGGGCCATTGGAGATTTTAAAAAAGAGTAAATTTCCAGCAAAAGATTTTTTTTTCTGAGTTTCTCTGAACTCCAGAATGTTCTTTTTTTTCCCCTAAAATTATTCTGAGTTTTTTTAAAATCAAATTTTCAACTTTTTTATTTAATTTCCTTTTTCTGTTTTTTTTTTTTTTGGAAAATGTACTCCTTTTTATTTATTTTATGAAATTTATTGTTATTGTACAGAATTTTCTCTACAATGGCCCTAATACACCTTTGTATGGGTTCTTTAAGCTAAAATAATAATTAAAACAGACTCCCAGTTTGAGTTGAAATGTCTCTGCTGTGTGTTTAGGTTCCAGTTGGATCCGGCTGTGAATCTGCAGGATCTGGTGGATCGCTGCCCGACTCGCATGACCGGTGCCGATCTGTACGCTCTGTGCTCAGACGCCATGACGGCGGCCATCAAGAGAAAAATCCAGCAGATCAACGATGGTAAGAGCAAAGAAATGGCTTTAAAATGTTCTGTAAAGCCACACCAACGATCCTCCAAGTTTAATTTGTAACTATTTGTATATTTTATTAGTTTTTTCCTTTCTCGTGTCCACATTTTCTTTGCCTCTGTTCACTCTTTGTTGGACAACATCAGCAGTTATTCCCTAATAATCTGTAATCTCGTCGTTCCGTCCTCCAGGTCTGGATTCAGAGGACTCTCCTGTCCTCCTCTCTGCAGACGATTTCTCTTCTGCTCTGAAAAACTTTAAACCTTCTGTTTCCGAAGCAGAGCTGCTGCGGTACCGAAGCATTCACCAGGATCTCCGTGGACAGTAGAAAACCTCTGTGAGGCGTTTCATCAGGTTTAGCTGCTAAATGTAACAATAAGGTAACGAGTTCTGAGTTGGCGATTTTCACCATTTTTATTTTTCTAACCTGTAAATGTCACGAAGAAAGAAGCACATGCTAATAAATCAGTGAAAAGACTTTAAATACTTACTGTGGATATCTCTTCTGTTTATTTTTATTTTATAAATGACTTTGAAACGGTTACATTGATTAAGATTTCCATTAAAGTTTCAAATTCAGAGAAATAAATACTAAATATTTTTGATACTGATATTTGACCGTTTTATTTTTTGAGGCGTGAGGGAAAAATATTCAGGAAATGTTTTTGTTTGACAACTTGACATTAACCAAGAAATCTTGATCTGACATAAATTTGTTAGAAAATTATTGCTGATTAAACTTTAGCTTTAATAACATAAAGCTACATAATTTTTAAAGTTTAATCAGTAACACTTTTTTAACAAATTTATATCAGATCATGATTTCTTGGTTAATGTCAAGTTATCATAACGACATTTGGAATAATGTCAAGTTTGTATTAAAAGTGTCATGATTTACGGAATGACACTTTATGACAAGTCATAAATATTTATGAAGATTTACTCATGTTTATTACAGATGTTATGTCGTGTTTATGACCCGTCAGATAAAGTGTTACCTTAATTTTTAGCAAAGATTCTTTCAGGTCTTAAAAATGTACTGTATTCTACAGAAAAGTTAAACTCACGACGATTTGTAATAACAAAATTGATAATTTATTACAACAGGTATTTAGCAAAATACCTGTTGTATTTTGTTAAGAAAATACAACAGGTGTATTTTGTTAAGAAAATACAACAGGTGTATTTTGTTAAGAAAATACAACAGGTGTATTTTCTTAACACCTGTTGTCAAGAAAATACCAAACTTCACAATGTAGAAACTCTGAAACTGACATTGAGTTTAAAATGCCACTGTAATTACAAAAATATTCAATTCAATGTCCTTCTTGAAAAGAAAAAACAGGAATAATGGCATCTTTCCTTTAAACGTCACTGTCAAGTTATTTTCTAATTTGTGCAGCTTCCCCACTTGAGAAGGGATGGATAAATCAATGCAGACTTCCGTCAA